>JAOTQJ010000007.1:9399324-9468149 GCA_025642045.1 Solanum sejunctum
GCATGACTTTCATGAGTTTTAAAACGATTGTTATTCGATACTTGTTATAGGTTTGATTTATGTATGATTTACCATCTTTTTTGGCTTATGAGTTCTATTTGTGTTATGTACTTCCGGTTTTGCATACTCAGTACGTCTCTCGTACTGACCCCTTCCTTCGGGGAGGGGGGCTGTGTTCATGCCCGCAGGTACCGACGAACAGGTGCAAGACCCTCTGGCCTAGGATCTCTTTTTTCAGCTGCAGTACCCTTTTGTTTCAGGAGCCAGTTTTTGGTATCTTCCCATGTTTTGTGTATGGGTCATATGTATATATATATCTACTGTGAGACATCTATGTATAGAGGTCTGTGGATACTAGTGGGTAGTGGGTATGTGAGAGGTACTTGAGCATGGTCCATTATATGTTTTCGATACCTGATCAGGCGGCGAGACCGCATTACTCTGTGTATGACATGATTATTAGGCGGCAGGACTGCAGCGGAGATCTTGTCGGCCCGCAATTATGTATATGTGTAAATGGATATATATATGTATTTGAATTGTTGTTTGGGTTGCTGCTAGATTTTCTTTGCAGGTGCGGTTAGTTAATAAAACAGAGGAAACTCTGCCCAAATTTTGGTAGAATTCTTAGACTTAATATGGGCTTAAGTGCCTAACCGGCATGAGTCATGGCCCCGTGATTGGGCTGTGACATAACATGAGTTCTAAACCCCTAATTCTAGTGATTTTAAGCACATGTGTTTAGAGTTGAGACAATGCATTGCAGTGTTCAGAAAGTGTCTGGGATCATCGATTTGAGATAATGTTTTGGGAACTTGAAGCATTGAATTGTGTACTATTTTGGAACATAAGTTTGGGGAGATTTTTTAGGACTAATTTATGGAGCCAATTCTAGATTTTTTTCACGTGTCACACATTTCTATTTTGGAATCCAATTTTAGTTCATCTCCATATTACTTGCTTTAGTGTCAAAATGACTATATTAATGTTATGATCCTATGTTTGATAATGTGGCAACATTTAGTGGTTGTTTGGAAGAGAAAAGCTTTAAAAACATGATTTATAGCATGAACGATCCACTTTAAGGTACGCTATGACTTTAGTGGTTGACAATATTTTGCCTTATGCTGCGCTTAGATTATTATTTTTCATATATTTATGCATTTTGAAGTTGATAGGCCTTAGTTTTGCTTCGATATTGTGTCAGATGAGTTAGCTTTCCATAGATTAATATAGCAAACTTGGGTCTGATAGAATTTGAAAGATAATTTTTGTGGAAAAATTGCTTAACCAAACCAGTCTGCATCGTGAACCTTGTAAATCTTTGTTCAAAGTATCACCATCGCAAAATTATGAAAAAAATGAACTTTGGTGGAGCAATTCTACGTCGCAAACCTATTTCATGGCTGGCCAAATTTTGACCCAATTTTTATGTTTTAATGAATAGTATTTTGGTCTTTTCCCCACCCTTTCTACACCTAACCCACATCCTTTTGATGTTGGAATTGACCTTATAGTAGTTACTAAAAGTTATTTATCATTAACACGCTTAGCCTTTGAGAATGGTGAATTGGGAGAAGATAAGAGACTAGGGTTCAAGAGGAACAAGCCAATTCATCTACTTTTGAGTGCTTAATCTCCATTAACTAAATATTAGATTGAGTTCATCCACGTTGCCTACTTCTGGTTTGATAGAGTTGACTTGAAGTTTGAGTAATTATTTATGTTTTTTTTACATGAACCCAAATTAAATATTTATGTCTTCTTTTACATGAGCCCAAATTAAATATTACTTATGAATTAGTAATTCTACGTGAATGTCTTTATAGAGAATGACATAAAATGAATGTAATCCGAGTAGTGTTTAAAGGTCCTTCTGTTCTACCTACTAAATTGCACAAGAGAAATCAAATATGAATTAATGTCAATCAAATATAGAAACTTACATTGCCCTTAAAGGATGGGAATGAGTTGAAAGCATGATCGGTTGAATGAGTTGATTGTGAGATGATTGCGGAATTGATAAGAGTCCAATATGACTAATTGGATGACTTGATTGAACTAATGATTTTGGAGTTTTATGAACATATTGAGTCTTGGAAGGAGTATCGAGCACCAAATTGGGTGAGAGCATTGTAGGCGGAGATTGAACCATTAAAGTCAAATATTTTCTTATTTTCTCAAAAAGAGGAGTTGATTTGATTGTGGATCCAATGATAGAGATTTATTCCTTACCTTGGAAAAGTATTGGATAGATGTGACAAATAACATCTTTCCACTGTATCATTACCAACTCATAGGTGATAGTTGTCAATTGGAGAAACTTCTAAATAGGACATGCTAGTACTCTAAATGATTGGTTTGAGCCCCTTATGAATGAGCTTTTCTAGCGCATAGTTAACTTTAGACTTGTGTTATTTGATTGAGTTAGATTATCTGAGTTGAGTATATCTTGATCTTGTTATTTTGAAGCTATTTTGCAATTTTACATTTCATATGTTAGGAACTACAACATTTTATAATGCAGATACGGGTGCTAGAGATTATCATTAGGTGCTCCATTGATGTTTTATTTCATCGCAATCACTGTTGTGAGACCTTACACTCAAACAATCCATTTATGCTTCTTTTGGAAGTTTAACATTTATTTTTATTTCTTTGAGGTAACCCTGAACCTGTTATTGGCACCACCTAGATATTTAGAAAGAGATTCTTCATAGATGATGATGGATTATAGTTGATGTTTTGGTTTCTTGGATTTATTCTCTAAAACTATTCTTGTGATAGTGTGTTGTTTTGAATTGTTGGTTTTTTCAAACATTTTATTTTATTAGTTACAAATTAATTGTCCACTAAAATGTTCTCTGTATTCTTGCCCATGTCTTTTGCTATTTATTAAATAAGTGACCAAACCAAGTAGTTTGCTTGGGGACCAACAATAGTTTTCGAATGCCAACCACTTCTACAGTATCCTCCAGGGTGTTAAAAAACAGGTATCAAAGCACTGATTTCAAGATTTCTAGAGTGTTTAGAAATCCATGTCTAGTAGAGCTCGCTTATAGGTATGTCGTGCACCACACTTATAATCGAGAGACTATCGTACATTAGGAAATATCTAACTTATTTTGCAATCTATTTTTGTGCAATAGAGTTTTTCTATGAATGTTCCTACCTAACTCATGCATTACACGTTTATAGCTTATGTCTCCTAACACACTACCATAAACAAGAATGCTTTAGCTTCAAACATTGAGATGCCCCCACTGGAGGTGCCTCTTTAGATAGGGACAAGAGGTTGGGGTCGACCTTTTAGGTCTAATAGGGCTGCTCAGACACTTACTATTCAGCCTACCCCTATTTCAGATACTAATTTCAGAGGAGTCATTGCTATGCACACTCAACTTATGGCTGCCCAAAGTATTAATTGAATTCTACTAGCCTCTGAATATAGCTTTTACGAGCCAACTGCTATAGCAAATCTTAGAAACTTCTTGAGGATGAATACACTAGTCTTCATTGGGTCTAAGGTTGAGGAGGCCTCTCAAAACTTCATTGATGAGATGAGCAAAGTTCTGCGAGCTATGCATTCTAATAAGGTTGAGAGGGTTGAACTTGTTTCTTAATAGTTGAAGGATTTAGGAAATATTTGGTTTAACCAATAGGAGGAGCGTCAAGGTGACCATGCTGAATTTGCGATACAAAATAAATTAGAGAATGTCTTCCTTGATTATTTCTGTACCAGGGAGTTAAGGGAAGCTAAGGTTAAGGAGATAGCAAATGTTAAGTAAGAGGGGATGATTGTTAAATAATATGGCTTCACATAGGGGAGTGTTGAGAGGGGAATAATTTATACAATAAGTGTGATTAGATACATCATATGTAGAAGGAGTATCTAATTTTGAGACCATAGGAGGGAGATAGCAAGGACCAATCTTCTTCGACAGTACTATCTATTTTAGTTAACCATAGAGGTGCTATATCAGGTGTATACGAGAGCATAAACTACCTATATGCCATGGATAGTCACCAGGATTAGGAAAATTCACCAGATGTTATCACTGGTTTGCTTTGATTCTACTATTTTGATTGTTGTACTTTGCTTGATCTAGGTTCCACTTTGAATTTTATGACACATTATATGGCCAATAAGTTTGAAATATTTCCTAAGTGTCTCCTTCGGGGTCATGACCCAACCTTTGAGGTCACGATAATGCCTGTTAGATCTCATCTCTAGGCAAGCCAACCTAACCTAAGGTAACTTTCCTAAATCATTAAACATGGCAGTACTATTAAAATACCTACAACACAACCACAACCTACCCTAAATCGAGAATTCAGATCTACATAACCACTATAGACTCAATTACACACTCATATATGTATATATACACAGAAATACATACTAGTAATTGAAACGCTTTAAAAACATGCTTTCGAAATGCCCATAATCATAATTTCCATATATCTCAAAATTTGTGCGCGTTATTAAATATCCAACTTCATATTATTTATCATAGGAAAAAATTGAGTGGTAAATGGGTATAACCCCAATTTTAGAGTGTAACGACCAAGCCCGACACTATGAAGTATTGTCCACTATTGGGCCTAGTCCATTACGAATTTGTCCCTTTGGGCTCACCACAAAAGGCGCCTCATAGTATATAGACTAGTCCATTATTTATATACTTAGTATCTCGACTATGTTTTGCCAATGTGGGATATCTCATCTCATGATAGGTTGTTACATAAAGGGTTCGTAGAAAAAATAATTTTCACAAAAATTTGATTTCTAGTAACCATCTGCGCCATGGCTGCGACTCGCTAGGGGAATAGGTTAGTGTTAGAGTTGCCTGCAATATGGGACTGCATCGCAGACTTGACGCAGACTCTTATTGTAACGACCCCAAAAAGTGCCCAAAAATGTGCCTCAAAAGTGCCCAAAATTGTAATTTTCATATATCTCAAAATCTGTGCGTTATTTCAGAAATTTGACTTCATATTCTTGTTCAGGGGAAATATTGAGTGGAAAATAGGTCTATCCTGAACGTTAGATCCTGTAGCAAAATCTAAATTTTCAAAATGAGCCCCAAATAGTGTTCAGGCACATCCTCCATGCGACACGCCAGTGCCTTATTTTGGTCTTTTTTTTAGATTGGTCCAATACTTCTAAGCTTAGGCCTAACCCTTCACACATGAGAAAATACCTATACTTAGCCTTATTTCACTCTCATATCATCCTAGACATTCTTCAATTTTCACTCAAACACTTAGTCTTATATTTCTCTCAAAATTCAAGTGCCCCAAAACCCTCTACGGATCTAAAGATTTCCTCTCAAGCTTTAAGTTTTCATCTCCAATCTTCATCAAGTTCATCTCCAAAGCTAAGGTATGTGAGTTTTTTTCATTGGCTCCTTTCACCCATGATACCCAAGCTTTCTTTTTCCTAAAATTGCATGATTTAAAGTTGATTTACAAATGGGTCTTATTTATTATGAAAATAACTACACATTATGTTGGGGTTTATGAAATTATGACCATTTTACTATGTTGTGGGCTATGAATCCAAGAACTAATGTGAGATTTGATGAAGAATTTTGATTTGTATATTGCTTGAGGTTGTTAACAAGTGTCTATTGATGGTTTTACACTAAATTTTCTATGATGATAACACTATTGAAATGCATGGTTTTACACTAGCATTACATACCCTCTAAGTGTTTGATAACATGTCTAGTTTAGGGTTCTTAAGGAATTGATGGTTCGATGCATGTATTATGAGTTTAATGACTATATGATGATAAAATGATGATAAAATGATGACGAAAAAGAATGTATGTATATGATGATGAAAGGAATGTATATATGTGTGTTTAGAACATGTAAAGCACTTATGGTATTGCAAGTGAATTGTTCGACTCACATGTTGTTATGTTCTTAAGAATCGTTGATGAGTTATTGAGTTCTTATGCTAAGGTTTAACTTCTTGTAAATTATAAAGCCTACTAGAACGGGTTATGAACTATGTTATGTGCTTTACCCTCTAGTACAAGGCCAATTACTGCATGTAGGGGTTATGACTATTTTATACACATTACCCTCATGTATGAATCAATGCTACTCACTTACTCATATCCACACGTAGGGGTTACAAACTATGTTGTACTCCTTACCATTGTATATGGTTTGGGGTTATGTAATATATACACATCTAGGCATTATGACTTATGCTATCTTTACCCTCATGTGCTATTCACTTACTCATTTCTACATGTAGGGGTTATGAACTATGATGTACTCCTTACCCTCGTGTATGATTTGGGGTTATCCAATATACTCATATGAATGGGTTACGAACTATGTGGTATGTCTCACCCTCATATGCACACATGTAGGGGTTATGATCTATGTTACCTCCCTACCCTCACGTGGTACTCATTATCTCTTGTCTACACATAGGGATTATTAACTATGCTATCTCTTTACCCTCATATACTACCCATTACCCACTAGAAGGGGTTATGACCTATGCTATATTCCTCACCCTCTAGTACAAAGTATTTGGATGATCTAAGCATGCCATCTTATTATGTTAAATGAGCTATGTAAGTATGGTTATTTTCAAACATGTTTTACTACAAGCATTGTTCATGCATGCGATATTGCTATTATGCTCTCTATTGCTCTTATGCATTTTGATTACATTGTCTATCTCTTATTGCATTGCATCCTACATACTTAGTACATTCAATTATACTAACGCATATTCTATGCCTACGTAATATCACCATATAGGAATCGGAGCCCCATTTGAGCATCTCCACCCACGTGGCTAGTACAGTTTCACTCAAGCTTATTGGTGAGTCTTCCATTTCGGGGATGTTGCTTATGATCTTATGCTATTTTCTAAACTTATGATCGTATGCTATTTTCTAAACTATCTTTCTTTTATGTATACATTAACTATGAGGGTGAGCCCGATTGCTTTTCTTCGCCCCGCTCTTATTTATGTAGTAGAGGTATTGTTGGACATGTTATTTATCTATGCTATGAGCGTTAACTCTCTTGTTCTGGATATCTATGATATGGAAGTTTACCCTTAGCCCTACTTTCCCTTGATTATGCTTATCTCTTATTATCATTTTTATTGCTTTCACAATCAAGGATGTGTAATGATATGCTATGAGGCTTGTTTGGGGTTCCTTCTGGTTCGCCATTCGCCGATCACATCTAGGCACTAGGATTGGATCATGACAAAGATGGTATTATAGCACTAGGTTGTTAGATCCTTCGAGTCTAACACATCACGTCGATTAGTGTCTTATTCATAACTGTGTTGTGCACTACAGCTATGAATAGGAGGGTATGAGACATTTTGGGAGATGTTCCCCTTCTTCATATTCTAAGTTGTGCTATAAGATTGAAGTAAGTTTTTCCCCTAATAATTATTCTTTGCCATGCTAGTTGATTATGCCTAACACAAGAGGAATAAGAGCCCGCGTTCTCCAGGGACAACCGTCTAATGGAGAGCTTTGGTAGGCTCTTACTTCGCTTGCACAAGTTGTGGCCAACTAAGCCAATCAAAGAGCCCAATCCCCTCATGCTCCTACACCGGCTTCTCGGGTGAGAAACTTCGTAAGGATGAGCCCACCAGAGTTCTATGGTTCAAGGGTGGATGAAGACCCATAAGAGTTTATTATTTAGACTTATAACGTATTGGCCATCATGATGTTAGATCAAAGGATAAGGTAGAGTTGGCGGCCTACTAACTCATTGGGGAAGCACAAAAATGGTACAATCAATGGAGTAAGGAGAAGGGAGTCAACAATGTGGTTCTATGGGAAGAGTTCAAGGCAGCCTTTCTTAATCGGTTGTTTCCTCTTGAGCTTAGGGAAGCCAAATTGGTAGAATTCATGAATTTGAGACAAGGGTCAATGAGTGTGAGGGAGTATACCCTCATGTTTAACCAACTCTCTAAGTATGCTCCTCACTTGGTTACCGACCAAAGGGCTAGAATGAACAAGTTCATGGGGTATCTCAGACTTGGTGAATGAAGAATATCGGTCCACTATGTTGATTAGTGATATAGATTTATCCCACCTCATGATTTATGTCGAATAACTTGAGGGTGAAAATCTTAGGAAGAAGAGGAGTGGAGAGTCCAAGAGGGCTCGGTTTTAGGATGAACGGTTCCATCAAAGTATCGAGTTTCAAGGTCAAGGGTCTTCTAGCGATCCAAACAAGAGGGTTGTTATGGAAGGAATGGATAGACCAAGGTTCCACGGAGGCGATGGTGGAATGAGTTTCCCAAAATGTGAAAAGCATCATCATGGCAAATGCTTAAAGAATTCAAGAGCGTGTTACGAGTATGGGAAGAAAGGTCACAAGCTTATTGATTGCCCTTATATCCGGAACAAGGGCAAGAAGGAATGTCCTCAAGGTCAAGGTGGTAATGTGAATCAGGAAGCCCAATAAGTATATTGATTAAGGAAGTTCTCCAAGACGTAATCGCTTGTATCCTCTACAAAGGAGGCAAGGGGTGGATGAAGCGCCCGATGTTACTACCATTATGTTGAAGTTTCCTTTTGTTGCTAGTAAGATTCATATGTGTTCCGGATGGTTATGTGGACTTTAGGTGTATATCCCATTAGTGAGTCTATTATTGGTAGAAAGGCTGATGCATTTAGGTATGGACTTATGGTTTTGTGGGATTAGATGTGGTGAGTTTGAGGTCACACTTAGAGTAGATTGTTTGCATGTATATTATATCTCTATTGATGGTAGGGCCCGTAGAGTTAGATTCCATTTCCCTAATAACCTGTCTAAAGTATTAGTGAAGGGGATAAGTCTATTTCTTGTTTTAGGGTACAATTGATCTCCAAGGGATTGCATTTATAATGTTGTAAGGGTTAGGGGTTTTGAGCATAAGTTATTTCTATTGGGTTATTTCTGGTGACCAATGAGCTATTAAATGTCCTTTCCGGTAAGTTAAATTTTAGGTGGTGTCTTTTGGTTGACTTATGCCCCGGTCATGTCTATAGGTCTCATAAATAGGATCTTTAATGCCTACCTTGTTATGTTCGTGATAGTTCTTGGTGATGATATACTGATTGCTTCTGGAAGTGGGGAGAGCTTATGAATCATTTGAGGGTGATGTTGTGAATTCGGAGAAGGTGAGGTTTCTTGGTAATTATGGAAAGTGGAGACCTTTGGGTGACACAAAGATGGTTGGAGGAGTTCACCGGTTGACTAGGTTGGGTGAGGTTGAGAGTGGTGGTGTAAGGGATTTGATGGTTCTGAATCTTCTATGGTTGAAGGGGTCTAGTAAAATAAGGCTTTGATTTCTGTTTTGATAGAGTTGGAGGTCTTGGTAAGGGTTGGTTGAGTAGAGGTTATCTTCCAAGGGGGAGATAGTGACGTCTGGTACTAAGTAGCTTGTGTGTGTGTTTAAAGTTGATCGACAAAGATGGTTTTGGGAGTCGCTATTCCTTTCATTATTCCTTGTTGCTAATGGATTTTGCTATATGGGTTTATTGGTGCTAGAAAGGCTTATAAGGGTTACCCCATGTTCTTATTACATAAAGTCTTGACTTATGATCTTGGTGGAATTTGGTTTGATGGATTGGAGGTCTTGAAGTGGTTTATGGTGCCAAGTGGGTTATGTGTGATTAAGGTTGACAAATGAGTTTAGGGTTGTGAGTCCTTATAGTTGCATAAGGGTGGATTGACCTAGGGATTTGGTTGTGGCTTGTCCGCTTCTTCATGCTTTTAGGTTGAGGGGATGTGTTGGTAATTCTAGTGTCAAAGAACTCTTTGAGGTTGTGGGTG
The DNA here is from genome assembly GCA_025642045.1 of Solanum sejunctum. Lineage (NCBI taxonomy): Eukaryota > Viridiplantae > Streptophyta > Magnoliopsida > Solanales > Solanaceae > Solanum > Solanum sejunctum. Next base: position 9,409,150 of record JAOTQJ010000007.1, read on the forward strand.
TTATGGAGGATAAGTTGACTCAGGAGAAGGTCTTGGTGGAGGTATTGGATGGAAGGTGGGTGGAAAGTTGATTAAAAAGGATATGGTGTTTGTTATGTCTCTTTGGAAGGTTCGTCTAGTCGAAAGAGTCTCTCAAGGAGCGGGCATAGAGAAACAATATCTGTATCTCTTTCATTTCTATTCAAGCTTATGATGACATGTCAAGTCCTTTTATAATTCCAAAGCTTATGTTTCAGCCCTTATGTCATTTTTTATGCATCCATGTTTATGTTGAAAAGTTCATGACGATTTTGACACTTATGATAGTGTTTAGAAAATGGTGTTTTAAATGTATTATTGCATTCTTGTTGAGGCTGAATTGTTCATGATTACCTTTTACATACACGTTTCTTTGACATTCGGGGACAAATTTTCCCAAGGGAGAGATATTGTAACTACTCCAAAAAGTGCCCAAAAATGTTCCTCGAAAGTGCTCGAAATTGTAATTTCCATATATCTCAAAATCCATGCATTATTTTGGAAATCTGACTTTATATTCTTGTTCGGGAAAAAAAATTGAGTAGGTAGCTCAAATTTTAGAGCAATCGTAGCAAAATATGAAATTTCAAAGTGAGCCCAAAATAGTGTTCAGGCGCGTCCTCCATGCGACGCGCCAGTGCCTTATTTTGGTCATTTTTTTTAGTCCAATCCAAGACTTTTAAGTCTTGGGACTAAGCCTTCCCACACGAGAAAATACCTATACTTAGACTTATTTCACCCTCCTATCATCCTAGACATTCCCCAATATTCACTCAAACACTTAGTCTTATATTTCTCTCAAAATTCAAGTGCCCCAAAACACTCTCCAGATCTAAGGATTTCCTCTCAAGCTTCAAGTATCCATCTTTAATCTTCATCAAATTCATATCCAAAGCTAAGGTATGTGGGTTTCTTTTAGGGTTCCTTTCATCCATGATGATCAGGCTTCCTTTTTCCTAATATTGCATGATTTAAAGCTAATTTACAAATAGGTCTTATTTATTATGAAAATCATTGCACGATATGTTGGGGTTTATGAAATTGTGACTATTTTACTATGTTGTGGGCTATGAATCTAAGATCTAATATGAGATTTGATGAAGGGCTTTGATGTATATTGCTTGAGGGTGTTACCAAGTATCTATTTATGGTTTTTCACTGAATTTTCTAGCATAATAACACTGTTGAAATGTATAGTTTTACACTAGCACTACACACCATCTTAGTGTTTGATAAAATGTCCAGTTTAGGGTTCTTAACGAATTGATGGTTTGATGCATGTCTTATGAGTTGAATGACTATATGATGATGAAATGATGATAAAATGATGAAGGAAAGGATTGTACGTATATGATGATGAAAGGAATGTACATATGTGTGTTTAGAACATGTAAAGCACCTATGGTATTGCAAGTGAATTGTTGGACTCTCATGTTGTTATGTTCTTGGGAATCTTGATGAGTTATTGAGTTCTTATGCTAAGATTTAATCTCCTGTAAATTGTGAAGCCTACTAGAAGGGGTTATGATCTGTGTTATGTTCTTTACCCTCTAGTACAAGGCTAATTCCTACATGTAGGGGTCATGAACTATTTTGTACACATTACCCTCATGTATGAATCAATGCTACTCACTTACTCATATCCATACGTAGGGGTCACGAACTATGTTGTACTCCTTACCATTATATATGGTTTGAGGTTATGCAATATATACACATCTAGGCATTATGACTTATGCTATCTTTACCCTCATGTGCTATTCACTTACTCATTTCTACATGTAAGGGTTATGAACTACTATGATGTACTCCCTACCCTCGTGTATGATTTAGGGTTATGCAATATACTCATATGAAGGAGTTACGAACTATGTGGTATGTCTCACCCTCATATGCACACATGTAGGGGTTATGACCTATGTTACCTCCCTACCCTCACGTGGTACTCATTATCTCTTGTCTACATATAGGGATTATTAACTATGCTATCTCTTTACCCTCATATACTACCCATTACCCACTAGAAGGGGTTATGACCTATGCTATATTCCTCACCCTCTAGTACAAAGTATTTGGATGATCTAAGCATGTCATCTTATTATGTTAAATGACCTATGTAAGTATGGTTATTTTTAAGCATGTTTTACTACAAGCATTGTTCCTGCATTCCATACTGCTAATATGCTATCTATTGCTTATGATTATGCATTTTGATTATATTGGCTATGTCTTGTTGCATTGTATCCTACATACTTAGTAAATTCAAACGTACTAACATATACTCTATGCCTACATGATATCACCATGTAGGAATCGGTGCCCCGCGTGAGCATCATCACCTACATGGCTAGTACGGTTTCACTCAAACTTGTTGATGAGTCCTCTATTTCGGGGACGTTGCTTATGATCTCATGCTATGTTCTAAACTATCTTGCTTTTATGTATGCGTTAACTATGAGGGTGAGCCGGGTTGCTTGTCTTGGCCCTCGCTCTTATCTATGTAGTAGAGGTGTTGTTGGATATGTTTTGTATCTATGGTATGAGCCTTGACTCTCTTGTTCTTGATGTCTATGGTATGGAAGTTTACCGTTAGCCCCAATTCCCATTGATTATGCTTATCTCTTATTATCATTTTTATTACTTCCATGACCAAGGATGTGTTAATGATATGCTATGAGGCTTGTTTGGAGTTCCTTCGGGTTCTCCATTCACCGGTCATGTCTAGGCCCTAGGCTTGGGTCGTAACGAGTGTATTATTTTCCTTGGTTTTTCATTTCGGCCTAAGGGCCTTCGGGTCAAAGCTCCATGCCCACTTATGTGTGAAAACAATTATACTTAGCCATTTTGCAACTCTATATCACTCAAGACCCTCTCAAAAACCTCTTTTAGACTTAGCCAAATTTTCATCCAAATTCAAGTGTCTCAAGCTTAATTTCGGATCTCAGGAACTCCATTCAAGCTTCAAGTTCTCTTCAAGTCTACATCAAGGAATTTCCCAAATTTAGGTATATGGATTTCATCCATTGGGTCCTTTCACCCATGGAGCTCAATCTTCTTATTTTATAAAAATTGCATGATTTCAAGATGTATTACCTATGAGTATCTATTATTATGAAATGCAAGAATGATTTGTGTTTGGGCTTTACCAAATATGGTTGATTGTGCATGAATATCTATTTTAAGCTTATACTATGGATTGATCTTTGTTTATTGAGACTATACATGATTCATGCTATGAAATCTATGAGCTATTGTGAAGTTTTAATATGATTTACATGTTACCCATGATGGGGTTTTACCATGATGTTGGTAGGCTGAGTTGCATGACTTTAGGATGCATTGATTTCACCATTTCATGATCTATACTCTTGCATTTTGCATGATTTTTAAACATTTTCTCATATGTGCCCACCAAGTGTTTGATGAAACGTGAAGTCAAGAATTCTCAAGTTATTTACATGATTTACAAGTCAAGTGACTTCATGTTATGAATTCATGAAATTATCTATGATTATGCAAGTATGAACTTAAGCCTTATTTTCAAGATTTTATCTCTTGTGAGCTATTCATTTTAAAGCAAGGGTTTATATATGATTATGATCTATTCTCATGTTTTAAGTTAGGCTCACCATTAGAGGTCAAGTATGTTTAAGAGCTACTCATGTTATGATTTTATGTTCATTACAAGTTACTAAAGATATAATTTTTTCAAGAACTTCATGGGATTAGACTTAGCACTGATGGATTGTGTCATGCCCCGAGAGGGTACCCTAGACGTAACTGGTACTTAGAGACTATTTCTAGTTCCCAAGTGAACCCCTTGGACTCATCACATTCGTTCAGTCATACATTCTACTAATCAGCGGAAGACATATGGAAATAAAAGGCAACATCTTATCATCTAATCTTAAATAAATATATAATGAAAGGCTAGTAGAAAGAAACTAGCAATATTCAAGATCAAGTTTATATAGCCTCTATCACTATTAAGTAGTGCCAATGACAGACCCATGGCTACCCTTATCAAATTAAAGCCTAAGCAAATGCTACTCTAAAGCGAGATGAAACTGGGTGAGGAACCCTCCAAAGTAGGGGAGACTCACCAAGCTGCTGAATGTCTCAAGATCCTTAATGGTGTGTCTGCTAATGGCCTTTATCTTGTATATCTTCATTATAAAATAATGCAATCCAAAAGGGAATATCAGTATGTGGAATGTAATGGTATGTAAAATAGCTAAATGAAAACTGAAATAGGTAAAATAATATAGGAATAATAAACAACATCAAGATTGTAACAATCAACATGTCAAATGTCTATCTAAATCAATAATAAAGAGTAGACAAGTGACCTCTCAACCAATAAAATCAGGCTCATCCAGAAGGACTCATCTCAACTCATCCCATCTTAACTTAGATTCCTTAATTTGGGAACCTTCTGGGAGTTTGTCTTATCCGACAACAATCACTTATAAGCCAGTGATTGTACAATAATCACGTTGATGTTGCCACAGCCATTTAATACATGCTAGGTAGAGAACGAATCGAAATCACATGGACAAGTGCAAATGGACATAGAAGATAATAAGTCCTCTATTAATTTTAGGGACTCCTAATCAGAGGGGACCTCATCATAAGATGGTGGGAATTGCCCTGATCCTCACCTACACTCGGCTACGTAGTGTGGCTAGTGTGAGTTGGTTTAATGATGAGTCATAAAAATACGAGTCTTATAACGCTTGAAATAAAGGATTTTTGTGAGTTCTCAAGCAAATTTATTATTTTGATGTTTGATTTTGTTGTATTTTAGGAAAAATTACTGAGGCATGGATAAAGGGACAAATGAGGGTAAAATGAATGTAAAGAGGCCAAAATATGGGTATTCGAAAGTGGCCCAAGTAACTAGAGAAGAAATAAAGCCAAGTGAAGGTCTATATGGACCCACACGGCTCGTGTGATTACCCACGAGTCGTGAGGTCCATTGTGGGCTCACACTTGGCAAATTTAGGGTGGCGTGGCTGTTGCGGTAGTGCAAAAGGCTTAAGCATCATGACATACTAAAAGGCCCGTCAGACGTGAAATGGGCCGTACAGCATCCCGTTGAAGTGACATGAAGGCATCACCATCAAAAAGCAGGCAAAATACATTAAGTGAGGCTAGACAGATTGTGGCAAGGACTATGTGACCAACCATGGTCCGTGACGTGGAGGCGTGTGAAAAGCTTGAATGAGAAAGTAGTTAAAGCGTGGCAGACTGTCCATTTCATGGACCATCTAAGCTCACATGGCCCGACTATTGGTGCATGGAGAAGCAATTGAAGTTGAAGTGAAGTACATCCACACGGACTGTTTGACTGTCCATCTACCATCTCACAAGCCTTGTGGTGTCCTGTGTCCATGCGGATAGATTCTTCCTATTTTAATTTGGATTAGATTTTCTTTGTATATAGATAGTTATTTTATTTTATTTTTGGGTAGTCTTGGACGACTAGAGAGAGAAGACGTTGAAAAACATTATTTTCGTGGAGACTTCACAAGATTTTGGGATTTTGCTTATCTAGTTCAAGATTGTAACTCGTGGATTCATTTATTCTTCAATAGTAAGTCATTTATTACAAATTCTTTGTATCATTGTGGGTTTTCTTTCTTGAATATTCTAGGATAAACCCACGACTAAGGTTGTGGGAGCCATGACAAATCACTAAGATAGGCGAATATAGGGTAAATCTCAGGATTGATTAGCGTATATATTGTAGTAATCTTAGTTATAATTTCTTCCTTGATGAGTCGATGCATTAGGGTAAGCCGTCATTCATTACATGCTCGAAAGGGATGTTTTGATTTGAAAAACAGTTCTACAATGGAAATTCGGAGTTTTTAACCTAGTCTTAGTACTTGAGACTGAAAGGCGAGAGTATTTAGGGATTAACAACAAGGATTAGTAGGTGTACCTTCTGAGATCAAAAGATGATGAACAATATGCATCTAAGAAGGACCGAGAGGTGAATTAGATGTTACATAACTTGTTAGATCTTATATACATAATCATGAACGAGTTTATCACTAGATTCGACTATCACATTAAAAGTTATGGGGAACACAATCCTACATTCACATATACTGTTTGAAATCTAATAGTCCTTGCACTCATTTACTGCTTTATTTTAGTAACTTAATTCAAAAACCCAAAACCCCCATTTACTTTATGCATTTTTGTTCCGGGAATAGATATTACATCTGAAATGGTGCTAATAGATATATTCTCATGCATTCCCTATGGGATCAAGCTCAATTCTGGCTGAGTTCTATATTTGATCAATGACATCTTTACTATTCCTTTTAGAGTGTAAATTTGGGCATATCAAATTTTGGCGCCATTAATGGGTAATACGACGAAATAATAGTCTATTAGTTTCTATTTTTAGTTTGTCATACTAGTCTCTAATTTTATTATTGTTTCTTGTTTTTGTTTCTTGGTAGGGAGCCTGTGTTACATGCCAAGCACTTGAAGCAAGGGTGAAGCAGTTGTTCCCTATGACCCCGAGCTTACTAAATTAATCTGCAGAATGAATGCCCAAGAGCGTGAAGCAGCTAGACTGAGAGAGTTGAATGTGAACCTTCAAGGTTGGGGAAATGAAGGTTTGGGTGATGATGACAATGCTGACAATGAGGTACCACTAGCATCACCACTTAGACAGGTGCCGCTACCTGGTGTGAGACCCCAAGTGCGTCAGTGGCCCAAGTAGTGAATGATGACGATAAGGGTGCTGGGACCACTGGTGCAATTGTACTTCCCCAACTGTCTGCATGTGTTAAGTTTATTATCGCTAGCATTATACTGCAGATGCTATAGTTGAAAGGGTTGTTCAGCGGAGTAGAAACTGATGATGCAAATCAGCATGTCCTAAACTTTCTAGCAATATGCCAATCATCTGAGATTCCTTGGGTGAGTCAGCACGCAAGTGGGTTGCGACTATTCCTATTGTCTCTTTTTGGTGTGGCAACTAAGTGGCTGAATGAACTCCCATATGATTGCATCCGCACTTGGGGAGAGTTAAAGGAGGCATTCTTAGAGAGGTTCTTTCCCGCATCAAGACAATTGAAAATTATAGATGACATTGGGTCTCACAAGTAGCTACCTAATAAAGCATTACATGAGACTTGAGGGAGATTCAGGCAGAAGTTTAAGCAATGCCCTGACCATCTCCCCACAGATGAGCACTTGAAGGCAGTCTTCTACTGGTCATGCAATTTTGTAACAAAGCCAATCATTGATGCTGCTTGTGGGGGATCATACATGTCTAGGATATTCCCAGACATACCGGTGGTCTTAAATCAAGTAGCTAAGAACAACAAGGCATAGTACACTAGAGATGGAGATTGTTTGGGACTCGTCTTTGAGATAACTGCGGAGCAGCGACTAAAGGAGGAGGAGCAAGGCCAAGACATGGCCCATATGAAGACCCAACTGGACTTGATGGCAAAGTGATTCTTAGATGGAGGCACAAAAAAGGTAAAAGCTGTAAATACAATGCCTAGATACAATAATCGAGGGTATAATTATGATGAGAAGGCAAACTTCTTAGGCAGCTACGGGGGTTACCAGCCATTCAACACTGGTAACCAAGGTTGGAACTATGGTCATGATCAGAACTATAGGAAACTGGCAGAATAGAGATGGTTATAAGAATCGTGAGCATCAGAATGAGGGTGGTGGAACCTCAAAATTAGAAGAGATGATGGCAAATGTGCTTGAAAAAGTTGAATCAACTGCGGTAGGGATGCGAGATATAAAAGGGGAGATGTCTAATGTTCAACAGTTGGTAGACTCGTATTCTACCTAGATCAAGCAATTAGAGCAGCAGATGGGGCAATTGTTAGTAGCCATAAATCAGAGAAAAGTTGGGTCAGTACCAAGCGACACTATTCAGAACCCAAAAAATGATGGTCATTGCATGGTAGTAACCACGAGGAGCAGTACTCTCTAACCTTATTATACCTAGTAATGTGGGTCTAGATAAAGCTAAAGGCAAGATGCCTGACCCCGTGGAGGTGCATATTCATGAGTTAAGTGAAGAAGCTGAGGTGACACCAGCAGAACCTGAGGTTGCTAAAGAGCCTGAGCAGACACCAGTAGTGACCCAACCTCTGCCAGCTATGCCTAAGCCACCGCCATTCTTCCCATAGAGGTTGCATAAAAAGGTTAAAGATGACAAGTTTTAGAAGTTCTTGTCCATGCTAAAAGAGATTTCAGTGAACATCCCTCTAGTGGAGGCACTTGAGCAGATGCCAGGCTACGCAGGGAAAAGAAGGTTTAGGATTTCTTTGACTTTTAGGGAAAATTAAGGAAAACAGAAAGAAGAGGACAACCACGATCTAGCTGGCAAACAATCTCCACCATTGTAATGCCATTGCCATAAGATCTCTTATAGAAAAGAAGGAAGATCCAGGAGCTTTCACCATCCCATGTACCATTGGAGCATTTGAGTTTGCAAGATCTCTCTGTGATCTGGGTGCCAGCATCAACATGCTGCCGCTGGCAATTTACATGCAGTTGGGATTAAGATCCCCCGCACCTACTACAATGTGGTTACTCATGGCAGATAGATCAGTGAAGCGGCCCGTGGGGATTCTATGTGATGTGCTGGTCCATGTGGGCTAGTTCATCTTTCTTGTGGAATTTGTCATTTTGGATTGCCAGGTGGATTTTGAGGTTCCTATCATCCTTGGGAGACCATTTTTAGCTACTGGTAATTCATTGGTAGACGTACAGTGAGGGGAGCTGACGTTTAGACTTAACACTGAAGAGGTAAAGTTTAATGTATGTGCTATAATAAAGTGACGTAAAAAGGTGGCTGTGATGTCGATCCTAGATGTTGAAGATGATTGCCTTTCTGAGATCCCACTAGAGGAAACAATGAGTATGGACACGCTAGCAATAGTGTTGATAAACTTCTCAGATAATGGTATTAACTGGTATGCGGCCACCGTGAATGCATTACAAGGTAGGGGAACTAAACTATTTGTCCCTAGAAAGGTGGAATTAGACCTGCAAAACAGGTCTACACTGCTAGCTAAATCGTCCATTGAGGAGCCTCCAGTTGTAGAGCTCAAGAAGCTACCCCAACAACTTAGGTATGTATTTTTTAGTACTGACAATACTCTTCCTATGATTGTAGTTGCAGATCTTCATGAAAACTAAGTGGAGGCATTGCTGGGGGTCCTCTAAAAGTTCAAACGAGCTATTATTTGGACCATTGCAGATATCATAAGGATTTTTCCACGGATATGCACACACAACATAAAATTGGAGGATACCTGTGTGCCCAGTATTGAGCATCAGCGCAGGCTAAACCTACCTATGCAAGAGGTGGTGAAAAAAGAGATCATCAATTGACTAGATGTTGGGGTGATATACCGTATTTCTGACAGTAAGTAGGTAGGTCAAGTATAGTGTGTCTCGAAGAAAGGGGGCATGGCAGTGGTTGCTAACGATAAAAATATGTTGGTCCTATTGAGACCTATGACTGGCTGGTGAGTGTGCATGAACTATTGAAATCTAAATAAATGGACCTTGAAGGACCATTTTCCCATGCCCTTCATAAACTAGATATTAGACAGGTTGGTAGGTCGACGATGGTACTACTTATTAGATGGGTACTCGGGCTACAATCAGATATCCATAGCCCCGGAGGAACTGGATAAGACTACTTTCACCTGCCCGTATAGGACCTTTTCTTTCAGAAGGATGCCCTTCGGGCTATGCAATGCCCCCAACACCTTCTAGAGCTGTATGATGTTGATCTTCTCCAACATGGTTGAAGACACCCTAAAGGTATTTATGGATGACTTCTCTTAGTGGGTGACTCCTTCGATACATGTTTGTTGAATCTTAGCAGGGCATTACTGTGTTGTGAGGAGGCTAACTTGTTGCTAAATTTGGAGAAATGACACTGCATGGTCAAGGAGGGAATAGTTCTTGGCTATAAGACTTTTGAGAAGGGCATAAAAGTGGATAAGGCAAAGATCGAGGCGATTGAGAAGCTACCGCCTCCCATATCTATGAAGGGGGTCTGGAGTTTCCTTGGGCATGTAGGTTTCTATTGTTGATTTATCAAACATTTCTCCAAGATAAGACATCCTTTGTGCAAGCTATTGGAGAAGGATGCAAAGTTCCATTTTGACGATTGTTGTAGATATGCCTTTGGGACCCTAAAGTAAAAGTTAATTTCTGATCCTGTGGTGGTTGCACCTAACTGGACTGCCTTGTTTAAGGTGATGTGTGACGCAAGTAGAATTGTTATGGGTGTTGTTCTTGGACAAAAGTCAAACAAGATATTCCACCCTATCTACTATGCTAGACAGATTCTCAATGATGTTCAAAAGAATTATACAGTTACCGAGCAGGAATTGCTGGTTGTGGTATATGCATTTGACAAGTTCCTGACATTCCTATTGGGTACTAAATCGATAGTGCACACCGAACATGCAGCCTTGAGCTATATCATGGCAAAGAAAGATGCTGAACCAAGGCTGATCAGATGGGTTCTCCTATTATAGGAATTTGACTTTTAGTTCCTAGATAGAAAAGGATCTGAGAATCAAGTAGTAGACCATTTGTTCAGAATGGAGGACGAGTCAAGACTAAAGCATTGGTTGAACATTGATTATTTATTTCCCGATGAGAAGGTATTAGAATCTTCTGTTGACCGCATTCCTTGGTTTGCTGATTTTGCTAACTTTTTAGTGGGCGATATTATGCCAGAGGGCCTTAATCCTCACCAGAGAAAAAAGTTTCTTTTTGATGTGCACAGGTACTTCTAGGATGACCCGTACTTGTTCTGAATATTTGTTGATGGTATTATCAGATAGTGCATTCCAGAAGCGGAGATGCTGAGTATCATGGAGGCGTGTCACTCATCCGCAGTGGGGGGTCATCATGGCAGGGCCAGAACGGTGAAAAAGATTCTCCAATGTGGGTAGTACTGGCCCACTATCCATAAATATGCCCACAACTTGGTGCTTGGGTGTGACCCGTGCCAAAGGTAGGGCAGCATCTCGAAGCACCAAGAGCTACCCATGACCCCGATTCTTGAGGTAGAGATTTTTTATGTCTGGGGCATTGACTTCATGGGTCTATTTATGAGTTCATACGAAATAAAGTACATCCTGGTAGCAGTGGACTATGTCTCCAAATCGGGGGAGGCGGTGGCATTATCAACAATAAGAGCAAGAGTGTTCCAATTTTTGAGGCGGAACATCTTTTCCAGATTAGGGACACCCAAAACTATCATCAGTGATAGGGATTCTCACTTCTGTAACAAGGTTTTCTGTGCTGTGCTTGCAAAATATGGAGTCTGACAATACAAGGTTGCCACAACCATCACTCGCAAACTAGTGGACAGGTTGATGTGTCAAACAGAGAGATCAAGGAAATCCTGACCAAGTCTGTGAATGCTACCCAGACTAATTAGGCGAGGAAGCTAGATGACGTACTTTGGGCTTACAAGACAGCTTATAAGACACCCATTGGTATGTCCCCATATCAGTTGGTGTTTGATAAAGCCTGTCATCTACCCGTAGAGTTAGATCATAAGGCACTCTGGGCTTTGAAGAAGCTCAATATGAATTGGGAAGAGGCTGCTGACTTGAGACTTGAATAGCTCAATGAGTTGGATGAGTTTCATCTCCACGTATATGAGAGTGCAGCACTATAAAAATAGAGGATGAAGGTCCAGCATGAAAAACATATTGCCCAACGGAGCTTTGGTGTTGGTGACAAGGCACTACAAGAAAATAGGTCTTTAACGAGGAAAAATTTAATCACTAAAAATATAAATTCGGTCGTTATTAGTCAATAATGATCATTAAAAATTCGGTCATCACCAATTGTTAAAAGCTCTATCATTAAAAGTTTAGCGACCTGATTAAATTCGGTCATTATACCTCTTTTCAGCAACCACAACCAATTTTTTTCCACTAATTAATATTCTAGTTATTTAAACAAATATAGGCAAGCCAGGTGAACTTCAGGGGAAGGACCTGACCACAAGGATCTATTGCACGTGGTGTTACCTTATATTTCTGCCAAATAATGTTACCAAGGTTTAAACTCGTGACCTTTTGGTCACATGACAACAACTTTACCAATTACTCCAAGGCTCTCTTCAGTTCTAGTTATTAAAACTTTAATTATAACCACAAATTAGATCAACAAAAGTATATATACACACACGTGTAAAAATACGTGCACATATGAAAATAGACAAATTGATTATATTCATATTAAATTTCATAGTAACTATAAAGAATGATATTGTGTAACGTTACAAAAATACAGACATACAAATTTGTATGATATTATATTTTTAACTCTTTGTAAAAGAAAAACTAGAATATTTTTTTTAAATATGAAATGCATTCTTCCTGTGCTTCAAAAATTTTTCATTGCTTATACTTATTTACACTTTCTCTGAGGATGCGTTCTTCACATACACTGCATCATCTGTCAAGACAAGTATAAAAACTTCATTTAAGGTTATTAATAATACTCCTAATAGCTATTATCTTTTTTTTAAATGCAAAATCAAAGATTAAGTACAATGAAATATAAACTTTATTTCTATTCTCATAATCAAATACAAATAAATTTGTGGTTTCTAGTTCTAGACATAAATTTGTTTCTTTTGTATTTTGCACCTTAAGTTATTGACTTTTTGTACATTGATTCATGGACAAAACCCCCCAACTTCTTTTAGTTTCACTTTTTATACTAATAGTATTCACCTAATATAAATAATTCAATATCATTAAAATATTATGAGATACAAATCAAATATATCATCTTAAATTTTAAATAATAAAAAAATCACGATATCTTAATTAATTTAGCAATTGATGATATGTCATGTAAATGTTTTAAATTGTCTGTTTCTAAAATTTCACTTTATACTTTTCTAAGTCAAACGAATGATTTTTCTTTGTATACACCTGTTAATTTGACAACCAATAATAAGAAAAAAGTTGGCACAATATTAATTTTTATTAGAAAAAATATTATTACTGAATACTGAATTTTAAGTCTATTGATCGAGGTAATTTGTAAGTAGAGAAACATCTATCCTCTTGAGAAATTACTTACTGCCATATTTATATAACTTTTCTATCTTAAATTAATCTCATAAGCTCATAGTTATTATTTAATATAATTACTTCTATTTTTAATTTTTGTTACATTATAATTTTTTTTGACCTACTTCATCTTGCATATTTAAAAAAGTCAAGTAAGGATGAATAAATTATCTCTCAAAATTAAAATATATATAGAAACTATACCAAGAAAATATTTAAGTTAAAAATAATTATGCCAAAAAGATTGTAACTAAATGCTTTTACAATATTTTAAAATTTTTTATAATTGACTATAATAAAAATGATGGATAGAGTTATTAGAAAATAATACATGAATATTTTTTTTCCTTTTGTTAAACTTTTTTAATTATGAAATAACCAAAATTATAAAAGATAGAGGATTCTTATAATGATGGAATGATTAATAACGCGCCACTTATGATACTTATAATATGATTTAGTTTGATATCTTTGCACTCATATTAATTAAAAAATATTTTTATACTAACTAATATGTTTGAACAACGGAATGTTATGTTTTTAATGATCAAATTTAGCCCCTCATTAATGTTGGATTAAAATTTATCTTTAACAATTGAACAAAAATTGGCCATTATAAGTGTATTTATAATGACCGGAAAAAATTGTGGTCACTATAAGTATATTTACAATGACCGAAAAAAATTTGGTCGCTATAAGTATATTTATAACGTCTGAAAAAAATTTAGTTGCTATAAGTATATTTACAACGATCAAAAAAAATTCAGTTGCTGTAAGTGTATCTATAACGATCGGATTCATTTCTCTTTGTTAAAAAATAGTCGTTAAAAGTATTTTTTCTTGTAGTGAGGTCTTACCGTACAACTCCAGGTTGAGACTCTTCCCATGTAAGCTCAAGTCAAGGTGGTCTGTCCCATACACAATTAACCAGGTGTTTCCCCATGGTGCAATTGAGCTAGAAGCAGAAAACAAGGATCCGTTCGAGGTAAATGGGCAAAGAGTAAAGCAATACTTTGGTGCAGCAGAGGAGGCCTCAATGATTGAGGTTTTTCTTCTTGATGAAGTTTGAGTAGTCAAGGCAATGTGTTGTGCCGCAACATTAAATCAAGCTCTCCATGGGAGGCAACCCATGCATTGTAATAGTAAAAAAAAAACTTTAATTTATATGTCATGCATTTTCTTATTTTTGAGTTGTGTGTCCAAGTGAGTATAGGTGCTATTTTGGAGTTCTTGAGTGCACAGATGGCGGAAGGCATATCTTGAGGTTGAAATGCCCCAATTATGTCGAGCCAAAAATTTGCTAAGTGTGGGCACACAAACCATATACACGGGCTCTGTCATATATAATGGCTCATGAGAGACACCGTTTGAAGAATGCGTAGAGCGTATAGCATGCAAGTGCACCAAAAATGTAAAGTGTTGCCTCAAGGATTATTTACATGGCTTGTTACACGACAAACGAGCCATTTGGGCACCCGTTCTACACATGCAAAATCTGTCACCAAGTGGAGCGACACAGTTGGTCCACACGGATTGTGCAAGGTGACATGCTTCGTATGACATGCCATCATGAAGCACCAATGCATGATGGCCAGGTGAGTTCATCTATAAAATTATGCCAAGTGTCGATAGATAGACAATGAAATAGATCGTGACACTTGTCACTGGCCGTTAAGCCGCCGTAGAGATGCCATCACCTAGCACCATGTTAGGTAAGTGCCAATATTGTACAAATGCGTTGAGACGGGCGGTCCAAACGGACCGTTCCATGTGGAATGGGCCGTGAGGCTATTCATGTAGAGAAGAGAGAAACGGTCAACTAGGTTTACCAAGGTATTTTAAATACCCTTATTTGGTCTCAACAACCCACTTAAAGATTTCCCCTTCTCTATCTACTCTATGTCTCCCTCTCCCCTTTTCCCACCTTCTCTCTTAAAACCCAACAAATGATGATCTTATTTGTGATGATTCATGAGTTAATCACATGATTCACAACTTAATCTAACTGTGGGTCTTAAGTTTTCAAAGCAAGTCTTCTTCTTCGTTGCTATTAATCAAGTAAGGACTAAATGCTCTATCTTCAAATGTTGATTTTGGTGCTTGCATATGCAGATATTAGTCAAAGGTTAGTTCTTTCTTCATTTAAAGACTCATCATTTCCATTGTTGATGTTGGGGGTACATGGGGTGCTGAAAGCCCCCATTGTTGAGTTCTTAAGGTACTAACTATGAAAGTGACGATTTTGGGTGATATTTTGCATGAGTTTTAGGGAAAGTTGTTCCATTGTGCTGCTGAAATCATGATTAAGTGGGGTGACATTACATAAACTTGTGTATATATGCATGATTGAGTTGAAAATTGGTCGATGGGGGGGTCGGACGATCGGGTTCACAGACTGTTTCTTGGTTCACGGACTGTGTAATTGCCCGTGCCACATCGTCTACCAAGCCGCATGTCCAAGTGCCCTTTGACGGTCCCTCTCATGGATCATGTCTCATTACACAAGCTGTGTAGGGTCCCATTGACTCTGTTCCACCTGTATTATTTTACTGAAGTTGTTTTTTTATTTTTAATTCACATATGTTCTTAAGTGCAATTACCCTATGCTAGACCGAGTGACGCCACTCTTAAGGGTTATTGTCACATTTATGGTACAGGGAAGTCTGAGTACCTATCTGTGCGTCAATATACATGTTTAATAATTTTTAATAATGGGTATTTCTTTGTAGCACTTGCAGATACTATGGGTCCACACCGTAACTTAGTCAGACACAGTGAAAGGGACGAGCCTATGTCATGCCTCCATGACTCCCCAACCATATCATCTAGCAATTAGGCTGGGAGTGACATAGGCAATGACTCCTCCAATGGGTCTGAAGTTCGATATACAGGCAACGTCTCCCCTCACTCTCCTTGTACTACATGGGCCTATGCATCAGGTCATTGAAGAGCTACCTAGTCTAAAGAGGGGATTCCTTCTACGGGTGTTAAGGAGGCGGCAGATACACCGAAATAGGAGGATAACACTTCAGACCAGGATGAGCAGGGGAAAACTCCAGAGGTTGAGGGTCACTACACTGAGGAGTAGGCAAATGAGGTCGAACTCTGGGACAGTGATGATGAGACTATTCATTTTGCAGTCTCCTAGACGACAAACCCTGAATTTGCCAGGGCACTTATTGTGTTTTTGAGGGGCCAATAGGCATTCCCAGGCGCTAAGGATATCTATACTAACAGACTTGCAAAAGTTTTCGGGGGGGTCAAACAGGGGTCGGTCTTTCCAGAAGTTTGGGTCAACATTGACCAACTTGATAGAGTTCCTGTATCAGCTATACTTTTAACTCATATAAGTTCAGTTTGATGGAGCAACCACCTGGGCACTATGGGCCTGCCATAGTTGAAGAGTTCTATTCCAACTATGCCGCTAGTCTACTGAACTTTGTGGAGGGTACCCAGTTAAGAAAGGTAAAGAGACAAGTCACACTTGCTAGGTCCCCACGGTCACATGTGATGGTGCGTGGTACATGAGTGAAAATCTCAGAAACCACTATCAACCAGTTTCTATTTGGCTAGATTACCAAGCTCCTCCAGATGCCCAGTTCATGGATAATACATACAGATTATGGATGCGATACAAATGTCTAATTCGTTAGCTAGGGCTGCACTGTTGGGATGGAGTCACAAAGCGAATAGCCATTCAAGGGGTGGAGGCACCTTGGGTAACAGATCCTAAGTGTCCTATAGCCAAAGCGTCGTTAACATTTGCTGCAAATTTTTATGGTCGAATGTGCAGGCCAGGTTGTGACCCACAAGAAATTACAATCTACTCCAACCGTCGCATTCCTCTTTGATGGCATTCCTGATGTCCAGATACGAAATAAATGTGGGCCGAATTATTACTTTTAAGATGTGGGATCAAGCTTTATCTGAGAGAGCGGGCATGGCCTTCAAGTGCTTGGTTTGTGCCCTTTGCAAATAGGCCGGTGTTCCTGCTACTCACTTTTTGAACAAGAAAATAGCTCCCAAGGGCGCAACAAACATTGCCCTAATTAAAAATGTTCAATACCCTCTCATGTGGAGTAGAACACATTCACTAGGGGGCCGACAAACTTCCCCTCTGCACCTCCACAACAACCCTTGCCATTTGAGAACTACATCATTGCCCCACCATCAGACGTGACTTCTAAGCGGCCCAAGGGTAGTGGTGCAGCTCCTCTAGTGTAGTAAGGCTATGCATATGTGCCCTATGAGTTCTTACCCCAATTGGTGGTAGCCCAACGGTAATCACGAGCTATTGTTAACCAGATTGTAGAGAGAATTCTACAAATAGTCTAGTCTCATTCACAGCGGGTGGTAGACTAACGTAAGAAAGTCCTTTTAAGCCGAATCACCACTTTGTAGAGCCAAGTTAGCAATTTGGAGGGATACTTCCATAACATGTTCGGGAGTATGACTAGGGATGAAATGGCAAGTTTTGTTTAAACGGTGAATGATATGAATGATTAATTGCTAAGCTGACTACATAGTATCAGGCCCTCACACCGGCCCCATCTCTTGAGTTATTGATGAGCTTATTCAGTGTCCCTGCAACATTAGTTCTGGATGAGATATGGGCCATTTCACCCGCCCAATCTGTTATACCCGCGCCACCCACTGATCGTCCTAGGAGAATGGACAAGGGTAAGCGACGCAACCATCAAAATAGTCCTCCCCGTGACCCATCGAAGGAAGAGGAGCGGCAGATATGCAAGGCCGCTAGGACCCAGGGCCAAGCAGCAGCTGAACAAGCAGAATGAGCATGGCTGGCTAAAGAGGCAGCTCGGGTAGGAGCCTCCGGTAGCTCCTTTGGACTTGGTGCTACATATGCTAATACGAACCCCTTAAAAGGGTTTGTTCCTACCGACAATATTGATGCCTATGGCATCCCAAATATGTTCTATCCCCTATCTGTTTATTTACTCATATTATAGTGTAATGAGGGCATTACACTATCTTTTTGGAGGGGGTGGGGTATCCTGCCAGTTGAGAGTTTTTCTTGCAATGTTTTTTTTTCTCTCAAGTGTATTATTGTAATGATCCGTTAGGTCATTTTGAGAATTAGTGCTCTTGAATTTGTACAAGATTTATCTTGAAATATTTTAAATGGGTATTTTGGACTATTCAATAGCTACAAATATTTAAGTCAAGGGTAAATTTAGGCAGTTCGTTTAATTGGAGGACCAAATTGATAACTTATTAAATATCCTATACCACTTAGTATATATAGAAAAAAATAGTTATTAGGATTTAATTCTTTTAATATAATTTGAGAAATAAAATAGAGAGAAGAAGAAGCGTTGGGTGGAGTCAATAACGGCGACGAGTGAGGGCAAATTGCTCTGGGTAACAAATCCTAATTATGTATGCATTTGATTGAGAATTATTCTTGTATATGTTGATTGAAACCAAACAATCTCTGCAAAATTCTAATTAAGTAAAACAAATATTAGATTAGATTAGTATTATATACTTGTTTTGTTGATTTAGTATACCAGGCAACACTACGAAGGCTTATTAAATCACTAGGTTGTAGATTTGTTGTATATATAATGTTGACTCACATTATAGTAATCATTGGTGACAATGTGAATTTGGAATATGAAATTATTCCTTACAAGCTTAGCATGTTTATTTTGTCTCTTAATGGGTTAATTAGAGGGGTTATGGCAAGTTGAGCATGAATGAGTAACCCTCTTATTTTATATGTTTTCCCTCACGTCTAGTCAGTGATGTTGGTTCTTTATTTAGGCTAAGGCTTATTTGGATGTGTGTATATATACATATACATGTTTTGTATTAATTTTGAAGGAATTGAAACTTAACTCTAAAGTTAAAATTTTAATAGTTGACTATATAATTAGTTAGCTTGGGTTTAAGTTACACGTATAGCTATACAAGTATTGTTAGTTTTGAAATCTTATTGTGATAATTTATTTAACTAGATTGTAGTGCTACGGTTTCCATTTGGAAGGGGAAGGCTCAAGTGCTTGATTGATTGTCTTTGACAAAGGCAAGTGGATTTCTTAACCTTTGTTAAGTATATAGAATCTTGTACTTCTGTGTGAGGTTTTGAGAATAACTTGTGTAGGCTTTGATTGAAATGTGTTGAATTGGGTAGTTATCTTATGATGATACTTTACTTGTGAATTAATGATGGGAATTTACTATATGTGAAATAGTGATTGTTTGTTATTGATATCGAGGTGGTACTTACTTTTTGATATGAATGTTGTTAAGGTTGTGATGGTATTAAGATATATGAATTTGTATGGGCATCTTGTATACTTTATTTTCATGAACATGATTACTATGCATTTACTATGTGTTTGCTGGATGGTCCAATGAAAGAAATGCAAAGCCGAAGGAAAATGGTTTCGACTAATGAAAAAGAATGAGAAATAAAAAGGTTACTATGATTCGAGGGATGTGTCACGTACTGCGATGGATACATGGTCCATGTGTGGCCCCTATGGGTTTTGACTGAGGCATGTTTATGATCAGCGGATGTGTATTATAGGACAAACATGCATCATTCTATGTGATATTGCATTGCATTGCATTGCATTACATCTCATGGCATTCATCTTCATCCCATGATGCTCTAGCTTGTTATGATTATATGGAGTGCTATTGAGATTGGTTATTCATTATATCATTGACTTGTTTATGTCCTTATATGATCAGTTTGGTATTGATTTAATGACACTTGATGAATTAATGAGAGCTTGATAAATTGTAGAATTTTTTTCTATGACTAGAAAGTGGGATAAATAAGGATTACACTATCATAGGCTTTGATCATAGAATTTTCAAATGGTGTAATTTTTGAAGGTTATGAATTAGGTTGTGGTTGTGGGGGTTTGGTTGGAGTATCGGGAGTACCGATATTCTATATTACTTAACCTTGTGTTTATTAGTTCACTTACTGGGTACTGCATGTTTGGTACTTACCCCTTGCTACAATATTTTTGTAGGTTACGAGCACGAATCGTCGTGATACTATTTACTCTTCCTTGTTCGCGGATTACTGCAGAGATCGTGAGAGGTATCTATTTGCCATCCCAGCTGATTTCTTGCTCCTTTTCATAATTTTGTTCTATTCCAGAGACAATATCATTTGATACTTGTGTTTTTTTTGAATCTGTTGTAATACATTAGAAGCCTGTGCACATAACAACTAGGTTTTGGGGGATTTTATTAAATTGAATTTTCATTTCGATTATAATTTCGCATTCTAATTTTATAGCTGGGTTGTAGGCTGACTTGTCTTGGTGGAAAAAGGCGAGTGCCATCACGCCCATTTTTGAGTAGTGACAGTTGGTAAGAGCCTAGGTTTATAGGTCTCACATGCATACAAGCTGAGTCTAAGTAGAGTCTCAAGGATCAGTATGAAGACGTCCGTACTTATCTTTGAGAGGCTATAGAGACTGTTAGGAATAGATATTACATCTGAAAATGATGCTAATATATATATTCTCATGCATTCCCTGTGGAATTGAACTCAACTGTCGTTGAGTTCTATATTTGATCAACGACCACTTTACTATTCCTTTTAGAGTGTAAATTTTGGTGTATTATTTAACTCTTATTCTTTTGGTGCTTGATACTCCTTCTATGACTCAATGCTCATAAAATAATCCCTCCAAACAAACTATCTCAATTCAATCATCTCAATCAGCCTCATGGAGGCACAATCTCTCAATCAGTCTCATAGAGACTCTAATCATCTCATCAATCCACATCTCAATCAATAGCTCAAGACTTAGAACAATCATTAGGAAATAATCAAATGGACAAATCATCAGAGTTTGGTTATGGAGACTCAAGGGACTATCATGTTTTATCAACTCATCATCATTCTCTCCTCACAATCACAATCATAATCAAAATTCTCACTCAAGGCTCTAGATCCAATCCCTATCTTCATCCATTCACTCTTCAGAAAAATAATAATTAGGGTTTATGTAATAATTCATATAAAACATTCAGTTCAAGAAAAGAGTTTATGATGATCATCAATATATGAAAATATATGTTAACATTATAACTTCCTAAAAAAATAATCAAGAAATCATACATGTAGACTCAATAACCTTCAATTCTCATCTAAGACCATCTATGGGACAAATGGGAGAGCAATCTCATGTTTTTAGTTTAGCCTTACATACCTGGATGAAGATTGTAATAATCTTCTTCAAGAATTGGACCCGAATTTCAATCCCCCAATCTTGCTAGTCTCTTCTCTTAAGATTTCTTGCGTAAGAACTTAAGGGAATAATAGGTTTTAAAATCTTTAATCGATATAAAATGACTTTAAAAACACACTTTAAGACATAGGATAGGGTGGGTAATGGCCAAAAGGCCCTTCCCAAAGTAAAAAAAAAAGTTTTAAAAACTTGTACACTGGTCTGCGATGCGCCTGAGGCATGGACCAGTGTATTTCGTGAATTGTTTTGAAATTTCAATTCCTAATAGAAAATTAAAGAAAAAGTTAAGTGTGTCTTCGTGCCCTCTCTGCGTCGCGCCAGGGGTGTGAACAGACACTATTTTGCAATTAATTACCAAAAATTATTTTTTGCTCTAGTTGTTCTTAAATTAGGTCAAGACTATTTTTCCACTAGATTCTCCGTGCTAATCATAAATTCGATCTCAAATTTTTCATCGGAGCTTCTGAAGACATGTTATGCACATGATTACGTTCTAGGGGAATTTTAGTAATTTTATGAGGTATTACAGATTGAATGTCAGTGTGGACTATCTTCAAGGGTCCATACTCCTTTCCTCAAACTATGTGCCAACATAGGATTATGTTATACCCTTGCTATACTAGTGGATCCATTTAGTGCACTTTATCATGAAATCCAGTTCGAAATGGGACAGGTTCCCATAAGGGGGATTTACTTCTCCGAAATGGTATGGGCTCCCATAAGGTGAAGTATGATTTACCTTGGCAAGTAGACCACCTCTTTACCCATGAGGGGTAATCATCAGGATTCCAAGTTGTAGCTCGCTTGGACTTATTCTTTTTTGATTGAGGTCTCTTCCCACACATATATTATGTTCTATGCAAGTTGAATGATTTTCAAGTATTTTTTACTTCAAGCATTGATCATGCATTCCACATTGGGATTATGCTTATCTATTGCCTGTTACTATGCATTTTGGCTATATTGACTTATGTCTTGTTGCATTACATTCTACATACTTAGTACATTCAAACATACTAACACATAATTCATGCCTACATGATATCTCCATGTAAATAGGATCGAAGCTCCTTTTGATCATCCTCCACATGGCTAGTGAGATTATTCAAAGATATGCTTGGTGAGTTCTCAAGTTCGGGGATGCTATCTACTTTCTCTTGCTATTTCTAAGATTTCTTGATGTTGAACATTTGACATTATGAGGGTGAGCCCGGAGAGTATCTTGGTCCCCGCTCGATTTTATGTTTAGAGGTGTTATTGGAATATTATGATGTATTTATGCTATAAGCTTGACTCTTTTTATTTTTATGATTATCAAAGACTTCCCTTAGTCCCGCTTCCCTTTTATATTATCTCTTGTTATTGTTTACTTTGCTTTCGCAACCAAGGATGTGTGATTAATATGCTAAGAGACTTTTTTAGGGCCCTTCGGGTTCCCATTTGCTGTGTCCTGTCTAGGCCCTAGGCTTGGGTCGTGACAGTAATATTAATAACATTTAGCATCTACAATATCAATAATATATGAATAATATGTAGGGGGCAAGGAGGACCAAAAAAGGAAATTAAGAAAATCAATAACACAACTAATTAAGTCATTAACGAACCAAGTGTAGGATATAGAAAAACCCATTCATAGTAATTGTTTCTGCTTGACTGTTACTTTAGGAACACTACTTCAAATGAAGGAAAATGAACAAAAAGAAACAACAGATTTTCTCAACTTACTCCACCATCTATGAACCTGACAGTTGTCCATGCATATTTACAGCTATGTAATGTCGCTAAACAACTATGGAATAAGCATTTACTATTGATTATGTTTACAAGCTAGTATTAAAACCTCCTTACTCTTTTATAGATAGGCTACATTGAACTTGTCATAGTATGGACCTTTGGACTAAATTAAAGGTGAATCCTGTCAAATAACTAGGACCAATTTGAAAAGTCATAAGGGGTGGCACTTTAGAACCGACATGTAGATCATAGAGAGGAAATGTTTATGAAGAAAAACTATTACTGGTTGTGGCATCTGAGGAGTTGACAAATCAGAACTAGAAGAACCAACAAACTAGAAACAAAAAACACCATTGACAAGGACCGATAATGTGCCACAAAACCAACTATCAAAACCCTAGTAGAACCATATCACAACTGACACGATGAAGGAAAGGTGTTGTACATGGGTGTAAGGCTCTAGTGACTTTACCCATACACCAACTGGAACCCATAAGCCCAGAAGGTACACCACACACAATCATGGGGTGTGTAGGTGTAGGGATATACGGATCAATAATTGATAGCAAAGACTCAACCACTCAACTAAATCTGAATTAGTAACCCAAATCAGAACCACGACTATGACTCAACAAGTACTATGGTATCAAAAAAAACATCATTCTAGACTAAACTAGACATTTTGGAGCTTACCACGCTATCAAAATTCTTATTTATTGAATGCTTCCCAAAGCTATTGACTAAGTCAACTATGAATTAGTTCTATCAGGCCCGAAGCGTTTGAGTTAGGCTAGGAGCATCTTTGGTATAGTTATATCATGGTTTGCAACTTTAGCCACTGAAACTAATTAATAATTGACTTAGTCAACACCCTCAAGAATTGTGGTCCCAATTAGAATTTGATTGCACTGTTAGCTCCAAAACATTGAGTTTGGTATAGAACAACCCTTTGTTTAATACCAAGGTATTTACCGAGTCGCATTCATTGTTCTGATTTGGGTTTTTTGTTGCACTAGCTATCAGAGTTGGGTACTCATTCAGATTTAGTTGGGTGGTTGAGGGTTTTCTATCACTTACTGATCCTTGTTTCTTTACACTTATATACCACTCGATTGTGGTGGGTTTACTTTATTGACCTATATAGTCCCAGTTGGCGTACATGACACCCTACCTTCATCGTGTGACAGTCGTCATATGGTTCTACTTGGGGTTCAATGGTTGGTTTCATGGTAAATTGTCAGTCTTGCTAGTGGGCTCTTTTGTTTCTACTTGGTTAGTTCTTCTAGTTCTGCTCAATCAGGACTTCAGATGCCACAACCTATAAAAGTTTTTCTTTACAACCATTTCCTCTATCATCTACCTGCCAATTCCGAAGTGCCACCCTCCATGCCCTCTCAAATTGGTCCTAGATATTTGACATGATTCACCTTTAATGTAGGTCGAAGGCCACAATCTAGTTCCCTTGCTGCTACAAGTTCATTGTAGCCTGAGGATAAAAGAGTAAGGAGGTCTTCACACTAGCTTGTAAAATCAATCAACAATAAATACTTCTTCGACAATTGTTTAGTGACATTACAAAGCTATAAATGTGCATGGACAACTGGCAAGTTCATGGATAGTGGAGTAAATTGAGATAGTCTGTTGTTGGCTTTCATTCTTTTTCCTTCATTTGAAGTAGTGTTCCTAAAGTGACAGTCAAATAGAGACAATTGTTGTGAACGTGTTTTTATGCATCCTAAAATTTGTTCATTTAGTGACTTAATTTGTGGTGTTATTTTCTTAATTTTCATTTCCAGTCCTTCCCACCCCTATATATTATACATATCTTATTGGTGTTGTAGATGTTTCATGTACTTAATATTATTTTACATATATATATGAGTGTATGCTTTGATGGTGGGAGTCGTGTCACTAGTTATTTTGTATTGTATTTTTAGAAACTCTTGGACCTATTTAGACTAGAATCCCTGGGGTTGTTAGATATTTTTTTCAAGAATATTAAATTGGAGTTTTTCTGGAAACAGTCGTTTTATATTTTTAAACATAGGGGTTAGGCTGCGTACATCCGACCCCCCTCACCCCGCAATGAGCAGGAGCCTTTTGAGGCACTAGGGTATATTGATGATGATTAAATTGGAGTTTTAACTTCTTCCTTGGTAAATCCAAAGATCTTTTCAATATTATTTTCTATTCTTTAAGTTTTAAATAATTCAATTGATCGAAATTTAAGAGTTCACCTACATAGGTACTAAGATAGGTGCCTAGAGGGCCCAGAGGGTGGGTTGATATGACAAGCCAAAAGAGTCTGTACTGATTCTTACAGGGACTTATATATTTAGGTGTGATGAAGTAATAATTGGACGTCGTTAGAATGCAGTGTTCTTGAGAGCAAATTACTAGACATTATTATTAATCATATTATTATCTGCATACCTATGAATAAATGAAGTTCTATTGAATATGACAAACCATTATGGTTACTCACTAATAGTTTTTTGAATCCAATCAAGAATGCTTGTGAATTAGTAAGAGGTAGAGAAGGAAAATCATGGAATTTCTTCAAGCTTTGGATGAAATGTTTACCTCTCACGATTTTAATTTGTCTCTGGAGAATTTCGAAGAATAAAACACTAGCTGATAATATTATAGCTAGATATGTTATCTCCATAGATTCTAAATGCAAATGTTATGTAAATCCTTAAAAAAAATATTATTGAACTCCTTTTCCTTAATAGGGTTATTGTTGCTAGTGAATAGGACAAATATAATGTTGCCGGTGGAATAAGGGGTATTTTTGTGCTAATCAGAGAACCAAAACTAGGCACAAGGTGAAGGCTTTCATCAATGTTTCTTATGCAATTATTCTATGGTAGATTTTAGAAGTTTAGAAAGACTAGTGATAATGGGGGTACTATGCCAAAAAGAAAATTTTACTATGACATGGATCTTAACCTTCAATTGTTTCCTAGGATGAAGTATCCTTATATAGCAATGATTCATAAGACACGTCTCTACTGGTTTAGTTCCTTGAAAAATATACCTAACGAGTCAATTACAAAGCCATTCATAGGAAGTGTCCATCAATTGATGTTTGCAAATGCAACACAGATGGGTTATCTAAGGGAAACCCTGGCTAAGTTCATGTGTCTTCTGTATTAGAGATTATAACAATGATTTAAAGGTTACTACTACAAGTGTTATGTGAAACACTGACCTATGTGCATAAGCCAGGGCAATTGAGAGGGGCATAGAATTTTGAGTGAGAAAT
The DNA here is from genome assembly GCA_025642045.1 of Solanum sejunctum. Taxonomy (NCBI): domain Eukaryota; kingdom Viridiplantae; phylum Streptophyta; class Magnoliopsida; order Solanales; family Solanaceae; genus Solanum; species Solanum sejunctum. Next base: position 9,435,543 of record JAOTQJ010000007.1, read on the forward strand.
CCATTTCTATCTCTTGTCATTGAAATTCATTCTTTAATAATAAAAAAGATTATAGATGATAAGTGGCAAAAACTTTGGATCCTCTATGTGGAGGTCAGGAAGATACAAAAGTGAAGGAAGAAGGGAAATATAAAAACAGAGTATGCTATAAGAGAAGGCAACTAGGTTAGATATTTTTTTAGTTAATTATTTGTTATTTTTTGTAGGTGCAATCCACTATCCACTATTTGAAGACCTACCTACAAGTGCAAGAAAACTACAATAGATAGACAAAATGTAAGTACCCAGACTTAGATTTCACAACATTAGAGGAAAGGTACAAGTTAATCACTTTTGACTACCAATGTACATACACTAATTTACAAGAGCAAATACAAACAACAAAAAAAATATTTATGCTAGAAAGTTATACACCTGTGAAGAAGAATATAACACCCAATAAAATTACTAAAATACCTCTAGAATAGAATCATGCGCATAATGCATCTTTCCAAGTTCGGATGGAAAATCCAAGATCAGATTTGCGATCAGCATGAAAAATTGAGTGGAAAAATGATCTCGGTCGAATTTTAGAGCGATTGAGTCAAAATATAATTTTTTGTAATTAATTTTGAAATAGTTTCGGTGCATGCCCAAGGCGCAATGCGCCAGGTACGTAGACCTACACTTATATATTTTTTCAATTTTTTTGATAGGAATCGAAAAACTCGATCGAAAAGCGATTTATTAAAAACTACACATAAAACACATTTGATGAATGCAATGTATGTGTATTTTCATAAGAAAATAATTTTTTAACATGTTTTGAGTTTTCAATAAAAAATTACACTAGTGCGTGCACAATCCAGATCGCAAACTGGCATCTCGAAGTTGAATTTTTTTTATTTGAGGGGCATTCTAGTCAATTCTCAACCCCTCCTAAACTCAAAACATGATCAATTTAGGTTATTTTAATGAGTAGATAGGGTCTTAAACCCATTCTAAGTCCTTTTTCACAACACTTGAAAGTTAGGGCTTGAGAAAAAAGAAAAAAGAACGTGAGATTAAGGATTTCAAGGAGAATTATTGACGGTTGATTGGAAGAGCTTTATCCCAGGTATGTAAGGCTAAACTAAAAGCATGAGATTGTTCTCTCATATTCCCCCTAGATGGTCATAGAAGAGTTGAGAGTCTAATGAATCTAAATACATGATTCTTGAATGATTTCTTAAAGATTTTCTTAAAAATCATATTACTTACATGTGTTTTCATATGTTGATGATCATCATAAACTTGTTTTCTTGAATTGAATATATTTCATGAGATATTGCATAAACCCTAGATATTAACTTTTAAAAGCATGCATGAATAAATATAGGGATTGAGTCTAAAGCCTTAATTGAGAATGTCGATTGTGAACTATTATGGAGAATGTGAGAATGGTGATGGATTGATAGTACTTGGTGGTCCATGAATCTTCCCAACTAAACTCTAATGATTTGCCTATTTGATTGCTTCCTAATGATTGTTTTACACCTTGAGATATTGATTGAGATATTGATTGATGAGATGATTAGAGTCTCTATGAGACTGATTGAAAAATAGTACCTCCACAAGACTGATTAAGATGATTTGATAGAGATAGTTTGATTGGATAGATTGTTTTATGAGAACTAAGTCATGAGAAGAGTATCAATCACCAAAAAAGTAAAAGCTAATCCAAATCACACTTGTCAAACTACATCTCCAAGCATAGGAGTGGTCTAAGTCTATTGGAGTAGGATAAGTCCTTATCTTAAGGATCTTAAGGTCCAAGTACGTTCGACGGACAAGCCCTTACTTGATTGCCAAGTTCGTTAGAGTCAGACAATTTCTCATTTTATAGATTAAGTCAGTCAGAGTTGGACATGTCCTCACCTTATTGTCCTGAAACAATAGGACTTAATCAGTTGATTATCCAAATCCATATTGGTTTTGATTCGTTCTCTACCTAGCAAGTATGGAATGGCTATGGCAATACCAGCGTGCTTCTTGTACAATCACTAGCTCATAAGTCTTTATTTTCGGATAAGAGAAACTCCCAGAAAGTTCCCATGTTGAGTACTCTGAGTCGAGATGAGATAAGATAAGATGAGTCAAAATTAGTCCATTTTAGATGAGTATGATTTGATTAATGAGGTTGAGGGGTTAATTCATTTATGTACTCATTATTCTTGCTTTATATAGACATTTGATATGTTGATTGGTTTCTATATTGAGTTAGTTATTATTTCTATATTATTCTACCTATTTTGGTTTCATTCAGCCAATTTACATACCATATATTTCATGCACTGATGCCACTCTAGCGCTGCATCATTTTATGATGTAGATACAAAGGATGGAGATCATCAGCAAGCGCATCATTGAGGATCTTTGGACATTCAGTGAATTGGTGAGCCTTTCCTACTTTGGAGGATTCATTCACTTTTATTTTCATCTTGCTGTAGAGTTAGAATTACTTAGCTTTATTTTGATTGAGGTAGCCATATGTCTGTCATTGGCACCACCAGATAGTGATATATGCTTCATAGATTAGAGTAGGATGTTGATTGTTAAGATTTGTGAGCTAGTTCTTTCTACTAGCCTTTTATTTATACTATTATTTTGAGACTAGATGACAGATCTGCCCATTTATATTCTTTTAATTTCCACTAATTAGTAAAGATTATTTGATTGAATGAATGTGATGAGGCCTAGTGGTTCACTTGGGGAATTTACAAATCTGGTGTCAGAATACGAGTTCAAGTGTCTTAGGGAGTTTATAAAGTTGTGTCTAGTAGAGTCTTGTATATTGGTATGTTGTGCACCATACTTTATAAGTATGAGGCTATAGGACATTAGGAATTGTTACACTTCTTTCTTATTCCAATTCGTGCAATAGAGTTAAACTCTATGAAAGCTCTCTTATAATTCATGCTTTATGTATTGCAGAGTTGTGATCATGCCTCTAAGAAGAGTAGTTAGAGGAAGAGAACATCCTGCTAGAAAAAATGCTAACCAACTTGAGCACTAGGATTATGATGAACCCATAGGTCCAGCTACCCTTACTGAGCAACCCCCACAAGCTGAAGTCTTGAATACGAAGCTTTGCCAGGCTATCTAGACTTTAGTATAGGCTGTGACAACATATCTTACTAGATAAGGAGTGGGTAGATAGGATGCTCCAACTACATTCATGATCCGTGAGTTCATGAGGATGAACCCGCTTGAGTTCAAAGGGTCTACACCCAATGAGAACCCAGAAAACTACATTGATGAGCTTCTGAAGATGTTCCATGTAATGCATATGGCTGATGATGATAGAGTTGAACTGGCTGCTTACCAGCTCAAGGACATAGCCAGACTATGGTTCGACCAATGGAAGAAGGGTAGAGGATAGGAAGACCCATTGTTGCCTTGGGCATTGTTCGAGAAAGCTTTCTTGTGGTGCTTCTTTCCAAGAAAATTGAGGGAGGCCAAGGTAGGAGAGTTATTGAATCCAAAATAGGGCTCCATGACTGTGTAAGTGTATGGACTTAAGTTCACTTAGCTATCTTGCTATGCTTTGGATATGGTTGCTGGCATGAGGGGGAGAATGGCCATTGTATGTTAATGGGTTGAACAAAGGGCCAAGGAAAATTGGAAGGGGTGCTATGATTGTGAATGATATGGACATTGGAATATTGATGACTTACTTACAACAAGCTAATGAGAAAAGGTAGCAAGGCAGGGAAGAGTACAAAAATAAGAAATCAAAGACATCCAACCACGAGGTTAGTAAGACAGAGAATAGGAATGGGAACCGCCTTCAAACGAGGCCTTCATCTACTAGTGCATCTGCATTCAAGAATGGATATGGGTCTTATAACTTTAGAGCTTAGAGATCTCAGTCATAAGCGAGTGTGGCCTGAGGTTCCCAAGGCAAGACACATTATGGCACGTATGGCAAGTTTAACTTAGAAGAATGTTGTGGAGGGAGTACTCGATGTTACAAGTGTGGCCAAATGTGTCACCTATAGAGGGAATGTCTAATGTGGTCCTCCATGGGCCAATCATCTGTGGCAACACCACTAGATGATGTAAATTGTATGTTTTGAGTCCCTACTATAGCTATGATTTGTTTGATTGAGGTGTCGTATCTTTTGTGACCCTCCCCTCATTAATAAGGTTATCCTAATCGAGTGAATTGATGGTGATTGCACCATTCCCGTCCACTATCGAGGTACCATAGTTGATCTATTTGAGTTGAATGTGAATGATTCCAATGTCATTTTATTCATGAATTGGTCTTAGGCTTATTATGCCCTTGTTGATGGTAGAAGTTACAGTATCAAGTTTCAGATGTATAATCGTGTTTGTTCTTGCATGGAGAGGTAGTAGATATAGGTTTCACCGAAGGAGGTGATGATGAGTTTCTTTAGCTCTAGATAGTGATGCTAATGATAACAAACTGAGAGTGAGAGTAGATGAGGAGGAATGAATGTTCCTTATGGTGATAATGGTGTTGTACTTGTGTCACATAAGGGTAAAGATAAGGAAGAGGGAAGAGGTAAGACCTTGTGCGTGCAATAGATAGGTAAAAGTAAATTAAAGTGTAGATTACACTAAGTCTATTAAAGTTGAACAAGTCCCTATTCTATGAACTAAGTCTGTTAAAGTCGGACAGGTCCCTATGTTGAGAACTAAGTCCATTAAAGTTGATCATTTTCTACTTTGTGAACTGAGTTCATTAAAGTCAAACAAGTTTTTATTTTTAGAGTTAAGTCTGTTAAAGTACAGGTTTTTTAGATAGACATTTGACATTCTGATCTTAACTAATTAATCTAAGAGTTTCCAACCATATGGTGAATGAAATCTGACCTAAGTTTTATACTATGCATAGTTATGTGAACTCAGAATGAGTCTTGATAGACGAGGGAGATTGTACTTCATCATGAAAGTTCATGCTAATAATCTTTCATTTAAAGCCCTTTCAGTGATCCTATCATTCAATCTTAATAGAAATATTAATGATATTAGAGGAGTGATGGTTGATAAGAGAGAATGAGTGTTCTTGATTCTGATAATGAGGTGATATCATTTTCATTCAAGGTTATAGACGTAGAGGAGCAGTTAGAGAAATTATGATGAGTCTAATAGATAAGTGAAGCAATTCCATGATAAGAGCACATACGATTGAAGGTATATATATGCTATGGTAAACTAAAGGTCCTTTAGTGAAATTGACCATAAAGAGGCCATGAAGTGATTTGAGTGAGAGGCTTGAATGTGCGATTTCCATTTTGTCATAGTATTAGAGTTATGAGGATGAGCTATATTATCTAAGTAAAGGTCACTATAGAGATATGAGATATACATTTCGAAGGGTTAGATTTGTGTAGGTATGATCATCTTAGTACTAACACCTTGAGAACTAGAGTTGGGCTTGAATGGAAGAGAAAGAGGTAGTTTGTTGGAGAGTTGAATATGAGCTATAAGCTTAAATTGATAGAGTAAAGTGCCATGAAAAGGAGCACAATTAAGATGAGGTGCTAAGCTTGAGATTTGTACATAGAGTCTTATATATCGATGGTCCCATTCGTTATTAGAGTTGATGGCTTCCTTTCTGAGTTCAAAAGACTAACTGTTGAGGTGGTTAAACGATTGAAATTGATTGAGTTTTGATGTTCTATTTGTACCTGATGATGAGGATGTTGACGGTAATGTTCTTACCCTTGACTTAATCAATGCGTCTATTCTTGAGTCTGAATAGAGATTGTTTATAGTGATGAGGAGTCGAAAGATTGATTAATAGATGTGAATGTTAAGATGACTTTTGAGTCGATTCGTGCCTTGATATCCATATTTACTCAGCATTCAAGGATGAATGATCCCTTGGAGATGATGTAACGCATGGTAAAATTACCAAAATAATCCTGAAATAAAATCGTGCACATAATGCATCTTCCCAAGCGCTGATGAAAAATTGGAGACCAGATTTGTGATTCGCACAAAAAGTTGAGTGGCAAAATGGTCTCGGTCAAATTTTAGAGCAATCGAGTCAAAAGATGATTTTTCATAATAATTTTAAAACAGTGTGGGTGTGGGTGTGGGCCCAAGATACAACACGAACTTACACTTATATATTTTTAAAATGTTTTCAACAAGAATTAGAAAAATTGATCGGAAAGCAATTTACGAAAATTTTTACATAAAACGCATTTAATGAATGCTATTTAAGTATATTTTCATAGAAAAAAAATTTTCAACATGTTTTGAGTTTTCAGTGAAAAATTACACTAGTGAGCATCCAGTTCGCTTCGCGGACTAGGCATTCCAAAGTTAAATTTTTTTTTATTTGACGGGCATTTTGATCAATTTTCAATCCCTCCTAAACTCAAAACACGATCAATTTAGGTCATTTTGATGAGTAAATAGGGTCTTAAACCCCATTCTAAGTACTTTTTCACCACACTTGAAAGTCTGGGCTTGAGGTAGAAGAAAGAAGAATGTGAGCTTGAAGAATTCAAGGAGAATTCTTGACGGTTGATTGGAAGAGCTTTATCCCAGATATGTAATGCTAAAACAAAAGTATGAGATTGTTCTCTCATGTGCCCCTTAGATGATCATAGAATAGTTAAGAGTCTAATGAGTCTACATATGTGATTCTTGAATGGTTTCTTGAATATTTTCTTAATAATTATATATTTACATGTATTTTCATATGTTGATGATCAACATAAACTGGTTTTCTTGAATTAAATATTTTTCATGAGATATTGCATAAACCCTAGTTATTAACTTTTAAAAGCATGCATGAATGAAGATAGAGACTGAGTCCAGAGCTTTGATTGAGAATGTCGATTGTGAACTGTAATGGAGAATGTGAGAATGGTGATAGATTGATAGTACTTGATGGTCCGTGAGTCTTCCCAACTGAACTCTATTGATTTGTCTATTTGATTTCCCCTTTAATGATTATTCTAAGCCTTGAGCTATTGATTGATGAGATGATTAGTACCTATGAGATCGATTGAAAGATAGTGTTACAATGAGGATGATTGAGATGATTTGATTGAGATAGTTTGATTGGATGGATTATTTTATGAGCATTGAATCATGGGAGGAGTATTGAGCACCGAAAGAGTAAGAGTTAATCCAACTCACACTTGTCAAACTATGTCACTAAGCGTAGGAGTGTACTAAGTCCGTTGGAGTCGGACAAGTCCTTATCTTGAGGGCCAAGTGCGTTAAAGTTGGACAAGTTCTCACTCAAGGGTCAAGTTCGTTAGGGATAGACAAGTTCTCATTTTATGGATTTAGCCCGTCAGAGTCGGACAGGTCCTCACCTTATTGTCCTGAAATAATAGGACTTGATCAGCTGATAAGATGAGTTGAGATAAGTTCATCTGAGATGAGTCTGGTTTGATTGATGAGGTTTAGGGGTTAGATGAGTCATTTGTCTATTTTTTATTCTTGTTTTAGATAGACATTTCACATATTGACTGGTTATATAGTGAGTTGATTGTTGTTTCTTTATTATTCTACTTGTTTCAATTTCCTTCAGCTATTTTACATACCATACATTCTATGTACTGATACCACTCTGGCGTTATATCGTTTTATGATATAGATACACAGGATAGATATTATCAGCAGGCGCATTGTTGAGAATCTTTAGACATTTAGCTTATTGGTGAGCCTCCCCTTCTTCGGAGTATTCATTTACTTTATTTTCATCTTGCTGTAGAGTTAGAACTGTTTAGCTTTATTTTGATTAAGGCACCCATAGGTCTGTCATTGGCACTATTAGAGAGTGATAGAGGCTTCATAAACTAGAGTTGGATGTTGATTGTTAAGATTTGTGAGCTAGTTCTTTCTACTAGCCTTTCATTTATACTATTATTTTGAGACTAGATTATATATGTGCCCATTTACATTCTTTTAACTTTTGCTTATTAGTAATGATTGTTGATTGAATGAATGTGATGAGGCCAACTATTTCGCTTGGGGACTAGAAATAGTTTCTGAGTGTCGGTCACGTCTAGGGTACCTCCTGGGGCGTGACAAAAAAGATTGAGTCAATAAACATTACAATCAATAATCACTTTAGCAGATCCAAAAAGCTACAAATTTTTCCAGATATATAAATTTTAAGAAAAGGTAAACCTACTTAATAAGATTTCTAACTATTTTCTTTCCGAGGGTGGTATATGACGTTCATTTTTTTGGGTGGGGAGGGGGAGAGATACTAGAGATCTTTCTAGGTAAGGGCACCTAAGCCCACATTTGCACAATTTAGATCTTTAAAAATGAGTAGAATACCTTTTTGATGTGATCCCTTAAGTTGCTTTTGTGCTTGAAATTTGAAGAAAACTTTGTTTAGAACCTGTTATGTGATGAATATTTTGGGTATCTAACGATGGAACTAGAGCAATATTAAGCTCCTCAAGAATAATCTCACTCAAATTAGTAGACTTCAACATGTCTAATACCAATAAAAGTTATTGATTTTACAGATCTAGATATATATAAAGATTACCTATGTTGTCTAGGCGTTATGCCATGTAATGACCTGGTGTAATACCCCGCAAGGTGTGAGATTGGAATGGGAAATTCAAACTCAAGCGAAGTTCTCTTGCAAGACTTCAATACAATATCATTAATATGTTTTAGGTTCATCATGATCCCCTACATCAAGCCAAGTTAAAAGGAATTATATTAGCTAAGCTTCTCACAAGAACCGATAAAAGGGTTAACTTTAAATGGTTATATATTTTAGCACAAAAAGGACTGGGTTTCCTATGACCTACCAAATTGAAGCTCTTTGAATTATCTTTCTTACACATCTAGTTTCACCTCATTTAGAGTTTAGATGAAGAATTTATGCCAATTTTCATAAAGCCCTCCTATTCTGTATTGCCTCCATTTTTCCAAGGCAAGCAACACGGGCACCCATATGGTCCGTGCAGCATCTTATGATATATGGTGGTGGGGCATCATGAAATTTCTTTCCAAAATTATATTCTAAGTATGGAATCACATCTTCTAACTTGGTACCTTCATACAAACGCTTGTACGGCCTGTGAAGCTTCACACAGTCTGTAGACCTTTATTTGAAACACCCTTGTCTTGAAGAAATTTATTGAAATTTTTCGTAGTCCCACGGGCATCTATACCACCTATGTGACTTCACACAATCAGTAAGGCCAATAGTTTAACCTCATTTAGATTATTTTCTTATGAAAATTTCTAAGTATGGTCTCACGGGCAATCACATAGATCATGTGACCTCACGTAGTCCGTAAAGCCCCTCATATAGATGACTTTTGTAAAATTTTTCTAAGTATGGCTTACCCTTCTTCAAGTGAAATTTTTTTCTAAGTGTTTGTCTCACGCATGGGTATACAGATTGTGTAATGGCACATAGGCCGTGAACCTCAAGTGAAGTGACAACGTGCAATTTTTCAAGTCATTTCATTAATGGATTTTTCATAAATATGATTTATCCTAGGGGTCTTTTGGAGTTTCCTCAGTTATCTGAAGACTTCCAGATGAACTAAAACCCTATTCCTAATATTCGATTTCATTCTTCACATTTGAAATTTCCTTTCAAGACACTCTGAAAGCTCCCTTAAGAAACTCTTGTGGATTGAAGACTTGGGGATTCAAGGAAAGTTTTTCCTCCTTCAAATTTCTCTTGAAAACTTCTTCATTGGTCAATGTATGAGGGTTTGATCCTTGATTCCTTCAATCAAGGAGTCTCAAACTATTTTCAAGTAACTTTTATGAACTCTTAGCTTTCTTTAAATTGGGGTTTTAAATATTGTGATTCCATAAATTGAAGTAATGGTTTGGGTTATATTTATCTACTGATTTTAAGTTGATTGAAGCTATATTATGAGGGTTTACATTGCATTTATGAGGTTATGAATATGCATGTCCTTTTAAACTTGTTTCATGCATGGGTATTCCATATCATGTTTTGGCTGTGAATTTTATTTATGATTTTACTTAAATCTTATATGTATGTAATTAAGTTTGAGTCTATGTTATCCATTCCTTTCTCATCACATTCATGGCATATGCATTCGAGATTTCATGAAAATTATGAAGCGAGTTAAGCCCGATTATGTTTTATGATATAATTTTGATATGATATTAGTTATGACAAGAATGTGATCACATATATGTCTAAGATTATGGCTCATTGAACAAATTATAGGAGTTTACACCATTATGTTTAAGGGAGCATCGATTGAGGTTTGAGCTGGAGTGGGCTATCCCCAAGGGTGCATACTTATCTCTCAAGAATGTGCTTTAAGAAGCTATCCTTATGCATGAAAAGTATTTCATGAAGAGTGTATTGGCTTTTACCCTATTATGCATAATTATGAAGAATGTGATTTGGCCTTTAAGCCTACGAATGCATATAACAATTTGAAAGTCGTATGTCTCTTTTACAAGAATGTATGTATATGTATTCTAGTGCGATGACAACCTAGTAGCGATGGATGGGAAGTCAGTGTGGACTATCTCTAAGGGTCCATACTCATTTCTTCAAACTGTATGCCTAACATAGGGATGTGTTTATGCCCCAAGGGGAAACGATGATATGGTTCTACCTTTGGCAAGTAGGTCACCTCTTACCCATTGTGAGGAAGACAATGGGGTCCCAAGGCATAGCTCACTTGGTCTCATGTCAGTTATGATCCCATACTCAATATATATGAAGTATTTTTGCATTCATGCATCATGCTCATCATGGCATGTTGATATACTACTATCTTGTTATATGAATCTTTATATATTATGTGCCCTTGTCATCTAACATTGATTATAGGTTGGTAAGTCATATGCATCACATCCCTTATACTAAGTATATTCAAATATACTAATGTATACTTTTGCCTACATGATCTCACCATGTAGGGACTATGTACTACGTTCATCTATTGTACGATCTTTATCTTAGATCTTTAAGTTTTGCTTATTTTGGTGAGTCCTATTTTTCGAAGGATGAACCACCATATCCTTTACCTATGGTGTTTTACCTATTTTACTTACTTCAAAGGTAAGCCCGGGGTATGTCTTGGCTCCCATCCTAATGATCAGAGGCATTATTGGATATCTTGTAAACCTCTTTATGTCTATGTGCTAAGTGATTTATTTGATGGATTATGCTTTGTACATGGTTGTGCCATTATGAGCTTATGTTATGGATTTATGTTATACTATGGAAAATCCTATGTCCCTTATAACCCCCATAGAGTGAGTTATACTTATCCGCCCCTTAGTTCTTGTGTACTATTTTCTATGTTAATCCATGTTAATCTCTATCCCTATGACATCCCCATAGCCTAAGTCCTACTTTCCCATCCCTTAGAACTATGTGTTTATTATATACATATGCTTCCGAACCAATGATGTATGAGTGGATGCTATGAGGCTTGTTTGGGGACTTTCGAGTTTTCATTCGCCATGTCACTCCTAGGCACTAGGTCCAAGTTGTGACAAGCTTGGTATCAGAGCACTAGGTTTGTAAATGATCCTCGAAGTCCAATATGTCGTGTCAAGTAGAGTCTTATTCATGGGTGAGAAGTGCACCATGCCTATGAATAGGAGGCTATGACAACATTATAGGAATTGTTTTACTTCTTTATACCTTATGTTGTGCAATGGCTCATATGTTTGGTTCCCTTATCTTGATGGTGTCCTTACTTCATTCAAGAAGATGCCTCGAGGAAGAGCTCCCACACCAACCTTGGCTAGTGAAGGTCAAGTACCTCAAGGGTCTATGGATGAGACTATCTCTGATGCTGAATTCCATGTGGCCTTTGTATGCTTGCCTAGGTGGTGACAATTAAGACTTGGAAGGTTAATCTTCTACGGGATCCCATTCCAGCTTCTATGATGAGGGATTTCACTTGGACGAATCCTCCTGAGTTTTATGGGTCAAAAGCTAATGAGGATGCTCAGGAGTTCATCGATGAGCTCAACAAGGTGTTGAATGTTACAGGTCTTATTTCTGAGGAGAAAGTTGAAATGGCTACTTACCAGTTGAAGTATGTAGCCTAGGTATGGTACACTCAGTGATATATGGAGAGAGTTTGTGTTAATGTTGTTAATTGGGAGGAGTTCAAGTTTGCCTTCTAGATCATTTCTTCCCACTTTAGCTTATGAAAGCTAAGATGACTAAGTTTACTAAGCTCTCCAAGTATGCTCCGACACTTGTGGCTTATCCTCGTGCAAGAATGCACAAGTTTATTTTTGGTATCTCTGACTTGCTTGTGAAAAAATGTCCTATAGCCATGCTCATATAAGATATGGATATATCTAGACTTATCGTGTATGCTAAACAGATTAAAGGGGAGAAACTCAAGGAGAGGAGAGTGCATGGTCCTAAGAGGGCCTATAATAATGGTGGATTCTCTAGCTCTTGGGTGATGGTTTTGGTCGCTTCTTACAGGGCCAAGGTTTTAATGCTCGAGTTACTAATGCTATAGTGCCTCCTCCTAGGGAACTGGTTGGTGATGGGCCATTGCCTCCACAATGTAACAAATGCCGGAAAACTCACCCCAGAAGGTACATCTGGGGTTCGAGTGCTTGCTTTGGCTGTGGGGAAATGGGACACAAGCATCTTGAGTGCCCAAAGGCACCAAAGAAGGGTCAAGTGAATCAAGGCGCTCAAATCCAACCTAGAGCTCGTCAAGGTGCTGCTCTAAAAAACAATAGGTTTTATGCTCTTCATGCCCGTCAGGAGGTTGAGGAGGCTCCAGATGTTGTGATTGGTACATTAAAAGTGTTTGATTTTAATGCTTATGCTTTGCTTGACCTGAGTGCAAATTTATCTTTTGTGACTCCTTGGTTGGCTATTAAGTTTTGTTTGAGTCCCAAAATTTTGAGGGACCCTTTCTCAGTCTATACTCCCGTGGGTGAATCTGTTGTCGCACATAGGTTCTATCATGGATGTCCTATTTTAGTGTTGCATAAGGTCTTCCTGTGTGATATTGTGGAACTTAAGATATTTGATTTTGATGTGATTCTTGGTATGGATTGGTTGCATGCATCATATGCCTTTATAGATTGTAGAACCCGAAAGGTCAAGTTCCAACCTCTAGGTAATCTCATTCTTGAATGGAAGGATAGTGAATCCGCTGTTAAGGGTCAGTTTATTTTCTACCTCAAGGCCCAAAAGATGATTTTCAAGGGGTGTATTTATCATATTGTGAGGGTCAGGGATGTGGAGTCTAAATCACCTACTCTTGAGTCAATTCCAGTGGTGAATAAGTTTTCAGATTTTTTTTTGAAGACTTTCTTAGTATTCCTCCAAAAGGGAGGTAGATGTTGGAATAGATCTTCTCCTAGATGCTCAACCTATCTTTATTCCTCCCTGTCATATGGCACCGGCTGAGTTGAAAGAGTTGAAGGATCAGTTGAAAGATTTATTAGAGAAGGGTTTTATTAGGGCAACTATATCTCCATGGAGTGATCCGGTATTATTTGTAAGAAAGAAAGATGGATCGCTTCGGATGTACATTGATTATAGGCAATTGAATAAGGTGACAATAAAAAATAACTATTAGTTGCCTAGAATTAACTACTTGTTTAATCAACTCCAAGGGGCTACTCACTTCTTGAAGATTGACCTCCGTTCTGGTTATCATCAGTTGTAAGTTAGGGAATGTGATATTCCCAAGATGGCTTTTCGAATAAGGTATGAGCACTTTGAATTTAAGGTGATGTCGTTTGGCCTAACCAATGCCTCAATCGTGTTTATGAACCTGATGAATCGGGTGTTTAAGGCATTCTTTGACAGTTTTGAGGTTGTCTTCATTGATGATATCCTCATTTATTCTAGGAGTGAGTAGGAGCATATGGATCATTTGAGGTTGGTGCTTTAAACCTTGAAAGAGAAGGCTTTATATGCCAAGTTTAGCAAATGTGAGTTTTGGTTGGGTGATGTGGCTTTTCATGGTCATGTGGTGTCTGGTGATGGTATTAAGGGTGACCTGAAGAAGATCGAGGCAATGAAGAATTGGCCTACACTATTGAGTCCTTTGGACATTCGATGTTTTCTAGGGTTAGCTGGCTATTACAGAAGGTTCGTTGAAGGGTTCTAATCTATTGCATCTCCTTTAACTAAGTTGTCCCAAAAAAGGTTAAGTTTCTGTGCCCGGGTAAGTGCAAAAAAAGTTTTCAAACTTTGAAGGATCGGCTTACATCGGCTCTTATTTTGACTTTACCAAATGGCTTGGATGGGTTTGTGATATATTGTGATGCTTCTCAGATTGGGTTTAGTCCTGTACTTATGGAACATGGTAAGGTGATATCTTATGCATCAAGTAATTAATGGTGCATAAGCATAATCACCCAACTCATGACCTTGATTAGCGGCGGTGGTATTTTTCTTAAAAATTTGGAGGCATTATTTCTATAGTGTAATGTTGATTTTTTCATCGATCACAAGAGCTTGCAATATGTGTTCACTCAAAGGGATCTTAACTTGAGGCAAAGGAAAGTAATCATGAGTGAGGCCCATAACTCTCATTATTCTATTCACCCGGGGTCTACTAAGATGTATTGGGATTTGAAGGAGGTGTATTGGTGGCATGGTATGAAGAAGGACATAGCGAAGTTTATATCTGAATGTCCAAATTGTCAACCAATAAAGGTAGAGCACCAAAGGCTTGGTAGGTTGGCTCAAGACATTGAGATTCCCACTTAGAAGTGGGAAGATATGAATATGTACTCTGTGGTTGGTTTGCCTCGGATCCAAAGACAATTTGACTCCATTTGGGTTATCGTTGATCAGATGACTAAGTCGGCTCATTTCCTACCAGTCAAGACTACTTTTGTGTGTCGACGATAATGTAAGGTTGTACATCCGTGAGTTGGTCAGGTTGCATAGTGTGCCTAGATCTATCATATCGGATCATGGTACCCAATTTACTTCTTACTTTTGGAGGTTGTTTCAAAATGGACTTAGTATAAGGTTAAGTTGAGCACTGCCTTTCATCCTCAAATCAATGGACAAGTCAAGAGGACAATACAAACACTAGAGGATATGTTGAGAGCTTGTGTGTTGGAATTCAAGGGTAATTGGGATGACCATCTTCCACTCATTGAGTTTACTTATAATAATAGCTTTTGTTCTATTATTAGTATGGCACCGTTTGAAGCCCTATATGGAAGAAGGTATAGGTCACTAGTGGGGTGGTTTGAATTGGGCAAGATGGCCTTGATTGGCCTGGATTTAGTGTTGGAGGCTATAGAGAAGGTGAAATTGATTAGGGAGTGGTTGAAGATGGCCCAAAGTCATCAAAAGTCCTATTCGGATGTTAGGAGGAAGGATCTTGAGTTCCACATTAGGGATTGGATGTTTGTGAAGGTGTCACCTATGATGGGAGTGATGTATTTTTGCAAGAAGGGAAAGTTAAGTCCCCGGTATGTAGGCCCTTATGAGATTGTTGAGCAGATTCGGAATGTGGCTTATAGGTTGGAGTTGCCGCTGGATTTAAGTTCCATTCACCCAGTCTTTCACATATCCATGTGGAGTAAATTGATTGGTGATGCTAGTACAATTGTGCCTCTGGAAGATTTTGAGGTTTAGGAGAAGTTGTCTTATGAGGAAGTTTCGGTCAAGATTTTGGATAGGCAAGTAAAGTATCTTCATAACAAGGATGTGGCTTCAGTTATGGTGCTTTGGAGGAATCAACATATTGAGAGTGCTACATGGGAGGAAGAGTTGGACATGATGAAATGATACCTATATCTTTTCCAATCTACTCAAGCCTAATGTATCAGGTTCTTTCCTTTCTCAAAGTGATTCTACTTCTTCCACTCGTGAGTTTCATGACATGACATACATATATGTGCATGTAAATATTTCTTATGATGTTTTAATATGAGTTGTAATGACTTCTAATTTTTAAGTCATAAGCAATGCATTATATCTTGTGATTTAAAAGTTTCATGTGCTAAGTCAAGTCTTGTTCTTGCACATTCTTTAACGAATATTGCCAAGGGGAAGATGATGTAATGACTCAATGAAATACCCCGCAAGTTGTGAGATTAGAATAGAACCTTCAAACTAAAGCTAAGTTCCCTTGTAATCCTTCAATACAAGCTCATTTATTGGTTTTAGGTTCATCATGGGTCCCCTACATCAAGCCAAGTTCAAAGGCATTGTATTGGCTAAGCTTTTCACAAGAGCCGATAGAAGGGTCAACTTTAATGGTTATATCTCTTAGCAAAAATGAATTGGGTGTCCTACGACCTACCAAATTGAAGCCCTTTGAATTACCTTTCCAACTCATATGGTTTCACCTCATTTAGAGTTCGGATGAAGAAGTTATGCCGGATTTTGTAAAGCCCTCCTGTGATGTGTTGCCTCCAATTTTCCAAGGCAAGCCACATGAGCACCCATACGGGCCGTGTGGCATCTCAAGGATCATGGGGGTGGGGTATCATCAAATTTCTTCCCAAAATTATATTTTAAGTGTAGAATCACGTCTTGTAACGTGGTACCTTCATACAGACACTTGTATAGCCTGTGAGGCTTCATACGGTACGTACGACCTTCATTGGAAGCACCCTTGTCTTGAAGAAATTTGCTGACATTTTTCTAAGTGTGGTCTCATGGCCACCTATACATCTCATGTGACTTCACACAGTCAGTGAGGCCTCCAGTGTAACCTCACATAGATTATTTGTTTCTGAAAATTTCCAAGCATGGTCTCACGGGCAGTCACACGAACCACACAGATGACTTTTGTAAAAATTTTCTAAGTATGGCTTACCCTTTGTCAAGTGAAATTTTTTTTCTAAGTGTTGTCTCGTGGACGGGTATACAGACCGTGTAATGGTACACAGGTCGTAAACCCTCCAGTGAAGTGATGGTGTGCAATTTTTTAACTCATTTCATTAATGGTATTTTAGTAAATAAAATTTATACTAAGGGCCTTTTGGGGTTTCCTGAGCTATCTAAAGATTTCCAAATGACCTAAAACCCCATTTCTAATATTTAATTTCATGCTTCACATTTGAAATTTCCTCTCAAGACACGCTTAAACCTTTCTCAAGGAACTCTTGTGGATTAAAGACTTGGGGATTCAAGGAAAGTTTTTCCTCCTTCAAATTAATCTTGAAAACTTCTTCATTGGTCAAGGTATGACAGTTTGATCCTTGATTTCTTTCAATCAAGAAGTCCCAAACTATTTTCAAGTAACTTTCATGAACTATTAGCTTACTTTAAATTGGAGTTTTAAATATTGTGATTCCTTAAATTCAAGTAGTGTTTGGGTTATATTTATCTACCTATTTTAAGTTGATGTAAGCTATATTATGAGGGTTTACATTGCATTTATGAAGTTATGAATATGCATGTCCCTTTAAACTTGTTTTATGCATGGGTATTCCATATTATGTTTTAGCTGTGACTTTTATTTATGATTTTACTTAAATCTTATAATGCATGTAATTAAGTTTGAGTCTATGTTACCCATGCCTTTCTCATAACATTCATGGAATATGCATTCATGTATATGAGATTTCATGGAAAGTATAAAGCGCGTTAAGATTTTGATACGATATTGGTTATGAAAAGACTATGATCGCATATATGCATAAGATTATGGCTCATTGAGCAAATTATGGGTGTTTATACCACTATGTTTAAGGGAGTATCTATTGAGGTTTGAGTCGGAGTAGGCTATTCCTAAGGGCCCATGCTCATTTGTCAAGAGGGTGCTCTAAGGAGCTATCCTTATGCATGAAAAGTATGTCATGAAGAGTATGTTGGCTTTTTAGCCTATTATGCATGATTATGAAGAATGTGATTTTGCATTTAAGCCTAAGAATGCATATAACTATTTGAAAGTCGTATGTCTCTTTTACAAGCATGTATATATATGTATTCTAGTGGAATGATGATCTAGCACCAACGGATTGGATGTCGGCGTGGCCTATCCGCAAATGTCCATACTTCTTTCCTCGAACTATGTGCCTAACATAGGGATATGTTTCTGCCCTAAGGGGAAAGTATGATAAGGATCTACCTTTGGTAAGTAGGTCACCTCTTATCCGTTATAGGGAAGATAACAAGTTTCCAAGGCATAGCTCACTTGGTCTCATATCGGTCATGGTCTCATCCTCAATATATATGAACTATTTCTGCATTCATGCATCATATTCATCATGGCATATTGATATACTACTCTCTTGTTGTATGATTCTTGCTATACTATGTGCCCTTGTCATTTAACATTGATTGCAGGTTGGTAAGTCATATGCATAGCATCCTTTATACTTAGCACATTCAAAGGTACTAATGTATACTTTTACTTACATTATCTCACTATGTAGGAACCAAGGACTACGTTCATCCACCTATGACGTTTAGCTTGGATCTCAAGTTTTGCTTATTGTGGTGAGTCCTCTTTTCCAAGGACAAACAATCATATCCTCTACCTATGGTATTTTACCTATTTTACTTACTTTGAGGGTGAGCCTGAGGTATGTCTTGGCCCCCGTCCTAATGATTAGAGGCATTGTTGGACATCTTATAAACCTCTTTGCATTTATATGCTAAGTGATGTATTTGGTGGATTATGCTTTGTATATGGCTATGACATTATGTTGATTATAAGCTTATGTTATGGATTTATGTTATACTATGAAAAATCCTAAATCCCGTATTATCCCCATAGAGTGAGTCATACTTTCCTGCACCTTAGTTATTTTATGCTATGTACTATGTGAATACATGTTAATCCATATCCCTATGACATCCCCATATCATGAATCCTACTTTCCCATCCCTTAGGACTATGTATTTACTATTTGCATCCACTTCAGAACCGATGATGTGTGAATAGATGCTACGAGGCTTATTTCAGGACTTTTGGGTTTCTATTGGACATGTCACTTCTAGGTCCTAGGTCCGGATCGTGATATGACTCATAGATTTCCTAGTTGAATGAGTTGAAATCTACAGAGAAGATGTCATGGTGCAATTCTAAAACATCTCAACAGAAAAGCTTCAAAGCTTATCTAAGATTTTCCACTTTCATTATTTTGTTTTCTTGATTTATTGATAGTTTTTGTTATTTCTTTCCTTTCTTTCTTTACTTATTTTTTGTTATTTTTAATTGGGTCTAGCTTGTTGGATCCGTTAGTTTTTGTTCACTTCACATTTTAACAAATGAGATTCAATCTCACCCTTTATAACAATTATTAACAACAAACATGTTTAATTCTTTTAAAAAATATGTAACACATAAGCATGACTATTTAATTATGAATATCGTATATTCTTTTAGTAAATATATTAAGTATGACTTTAATAGATACAATTGCGTAATTTTGAAACGACCCAAAAAAATACATGAAAATGTGCCTCGAAAGTTCCCGTGATTGTAATTTTTATATATCTCAATATCCATTTTTGATATCGAAAATCCAACTTCATATTCTTGATCGGGGGAAAAATTGAGTGGGAAATGGTCCTAACTCCAATTTTAGAAAAACCATATGAAGATTTCATTTTTCCAAAAATTCAATTTCCAAAATCGATCCGCGTTAGTACCGCAACGCACAACCATCACGGACCTCTATAAAAATGTCCTCTGCGTTGGGTCCGCATTGCAGACCAGATGCGGACCTATGTTATTTTGTTGCTAGTTTTTCTAGTTCGGTCCCAGGCCTTTGGGTCTTGGGCCTAAGTCTTCCCATACATAAAAACACCTATACCTAGTCATATTTCAATACCATATCATGAAAGACATTCCTCAATACTATCTCAAACACTTCGGCAAATATTTCACTCAAAATCAAGGGTCCTAAGCTCATTCTGGATCTTAAGAAATTCACTCAAGCTTCAAGTCCCCATTCAAATCTTCTTCCAGAAAACCTCCAAAGTTAAGGTATGTGGGTTTCAACCATTGGATCCTTCCACCCATAGTGCCCAAGCTTTTTTTTTGTCTAAATTATGTGTTTCTAAGTTGATTTACTTATGGGTCTTCTTATTATGAATTTAACTACGAACTATGTTGGGGTTTTATAAGAGTATGACTGTGTAAGTATATTTTGAGCTATGTATCTATGATCTATTTTGAGATTTGATGAAGGGTTTCAATGTATATTGCATGAGGGTATTACAAATTGTTGGTGGATTGATTTATTTCAAGTTTTCTTGTATAATGAATTGTAGGGTTTTACCCTAGCATTAAACATATACCAAGTGTTTGATAAAATGTCCGGTTTAGGGTTCTTGAGCTATTAATGATCCATTGCATGGCCTATAACTTAAATGACTTTATGATGATGAAAGGAAGGTATATATGCTTTTATTTTATGAAAGGTATCTTTAGTGTTGCAAGTTGATCAGTAACCAAGTTGAGGGGTTGGTACCTCAAGCACCTTGATGGGAGGTGGTAGACCCATTAACTAAGTTGAGGTGTTAGTACCTCAAACACCTTGATGGGGGGTGGTAAACTCATTAACCAAGTTGAGGGGTTAATACCTCAAACACCTCCAAGGGTTGGTTTACCTTAGATTCAAAGTACTAAGTGGCTTGATCTATGAAGATGGTCTCTTCCCACACATGTAATACATTTTATGTAAGCATGTTTTACTTCAAACATCATTTATGCATGTCATATTGCTATTATGTTCATTCAATGTCTATTTATGCATTTCAATAATGTTGCTTATCCCATGTTGCATTGCATCCTGTACTTATGCCAACATGATGTTACTATGTAGGAGTTGGAGCCCCACTTGATCATCTTCGACCTCTACGTGGCTAGTACGACTTTTGAAGCAAGCTAGGTGAGTTCTTAACTTCGAGGACATATTTCTCTTGATTTCGTGTTATGTATAGATTCTTTGTATGTTGAACACTTATGACTATGAGGGTGAGCCCAGAGGTTGTCTTGTCTCCTGCTCCTATATATGTATTAGAGCTGTTGTTGGAAGATTATGATATATTAATACTTTGATCTCATTGAGGACATGATCTTAGATACCACCCAAACTTAAAAGTTAGTTCGATAGAGTAGTGGTTAGACCGATGCTATTGTATGGGGTGGAGTGCTGGCCAATTAAAAATATTCATATCCAGAAGATGCATGTCGCATAGATGAGGATGCTAAGATTTATATGTGGTCATACCAAAAGTGACAAAGTTAGGAATAAGGCAATTCGAAAGACTCTAGAGGTGACCCCGGTGGGCGAAAAGATGAAGGAAGCGAGACTGCGATGATTCGGGCATATATAGAGAAGGAGTATCGATGCTCCTGTTAGGAGGTGCGAGAGGTTAGTTGTGGGAGCTACTTGGAGGGGTAGAGGTAGACCGAAAAAGTACTGGGGGGAGGTGATTAGACAAGACATGGCAGAACTCAACCTCACTGAGGACATGATCTTAGATAGAAAGGAGTGGAGGTTGCGAATTAGAGTAGCAGGCTAAGTTCTTCTTCTTCTTCTTCTTCTTTCTATTCTTATCCTTCGTCTTCTTCTTATTATTATTATTAGCATTTGTATTATTTTTACTATTATTGTTCCTTTTCTTTGCATTATCTGGTATATATATGTTATTTTTATCATTGTTACTTACTGTCATGTGCTATTCATTGTTAGTCGTACCCATTGTTCCCTTACCTCACATTTCATTTTGTCATATCTAGTCTTTCTGCTTATGGGTTTTGAGCTGAGGGTTTTAGGAAACAGTCTTTCTACTTCTATGAGGTAGTGGTAAGGTCTGCGTACAATCTACCCTCCCCAGACCCTACTTGTGGGATATCACTGGGCATATTGTTGTTGTTGTTGTTAATACTCTGATCTCAACTTTCTATGTTCCTATGGTATGAAAGATGTCCCTTAGCCTTGTATTTCCTCTTTTTCTATCTATTGTTGTCATATAACTGCTTCTGCGACAAATGATGTGTAATGATATGCTAAGAGGCTTGTTTGGGGTCCCGTCGGGTTCCCAGTCATCGTATCACATCTAGACCCTAGCTCCGAGTCGTAAAAAACTTGTTTTGTAATTTTTTAAATCTAAATTAATGTTAAAAATATATTATATTTTTTAAAGATATTACTTTTAAAATCATAGAGCTAATGCGATTAATATCACTCTTTTCTATTCTTTTTTTATAAAAAAACAATAATGGGCCAACTACGCAATTGTGAAAATTCTGTAGTGCTTGCATTGTACATGCTAAAATAGTCCAACTACGTGATTGTAAGAGAGAAATGGAACTACTTCAACCTGTTATATACATAATGTTTTCATTACTCTTGTTGAATGTATTGTACATTTACTCTTCTTTATTAAGTCCTATATACCTCTCTATTTTCTCCTTAAATTCTCGAGTTTCCTTCATGGTTTCGTCTTCTATCAATTTCAATACTTTAGTTGAAACTCTTTTGCTATTGATGTACTTTTATAATGTACTAAATACTTCTAAATTAAAAAAACTTTATGATAGTAAATATTGCCATCAAATGTAACGATCCGGTAGACTATCTTTAGAACTTGTCCTCTTATTCTTTTTCTTAAAACGTCTTTCTCATAAAAATTTTAGTGGGTATTTTAATTTATTCAATAACTAATACTACGTATTATTTTACATAACTTGTAGAATAGGAAATTAATATCTTGCGGGGGACAAGACTTGTTGGATTTTGATCATTACTTCCACTTTAGAAAATATTTTGGTAAACAAAAATAATGGCAGCACTAACTGGAATCCAAGGCTTTTTCACCTGCATTGTTATAAAGATTCATTTACTAACTGATAAGGAGACAACCTTGAGTGGAGATGGTCACCATAAATTAAATACTATATCTTGTAACTATTATTCCCATTATGGGAATTATTTTATGGTTGCACTACAAGATTAGGATAATATATATATCTATCACCTTAATACTTCATAATCATGTTAGAAAAGAGAGGAGAAAGAGAGGTGGATCTGGGAACGAAGTGACGACGTGAGGCTAGCATAATTTTCTAAATTGTAACAAACCACAAGAGGTAATCCTCTAATTTGCTTATGTATCTTATATTATAATAGCATTAATTTGTTAACATATATGTCTCTCCTTTATTATGACCCTTTTGTCAATGCTTTTGGTTCTCATGCTTTGGCACTCTTTTGTCCAGTGCTTTTGGTCCTTTGTTTGGACAAACTTATTACTTAGTTGTGTGTATAGCTTCGGATTGGTATATAAATATATGCATTTCTGTATTAATATTAGGGGTTTGTATTATATGAATAATCATTAGAACTATATTATTTGAAGGTTTTAAGATTAAATCCTAGACTTGAATTTGAAAATTAATAATAAAATTGGTTACTCTTTAGGTCTAGCCTAGACACATAGTACTATGAATATTTTTAGTTTTGAAATCTTATAGTGATAATTTATTGAACTAGATCGTGGTGCTACAGATTACATTCGAAAAGGAAAGGCTCAAATGTTTGAGTGGTCAAGATTTGACTAAGACAAGTGGACTTTCAAGACTTTATAATTGTCGTAAAATTCTCAAATTATCCTTTCTCTTACGTGTGATACATGAAATATGTTAATATTATAAAAAAATAGGGTGATTAAGTTATGAATGTAAGTTATTGTGTTACTTGAATTGAAAAATGTTCTTAAGTGATGAGAACTCTATATTTTTTAGACATAATGTTGTGGTTGGTGATCATGAGTGGATTTGTTTGTGGAATTCATCTTATGTGCATTTATTCCATGTCATACACATTTGTATCAGTTCTGGATATGGATATGAGTAAGATGATAAAAATTGTGGCCGAGGTCTTTACCTGCTGAGATATGACACCGAGGTCTTTGGGAGCGAAATTATAATGTTGAAATATTTACTCGTTATATTGTGATGCCAAGGTCTTTGTTGGCAAAATTATGATGTTGAAATCTTTTATAATACGGAGGTCTTTGTCGATGATAACATTATGTCGAGCTCTTTACCTACAATGATATGATATTGAGATATTATCAGTGATGATATGATGCCGAGGTCATTATCGATGATTATTACATAAGCATTGCATCTCATAGTTGCATATTCTTGCATATCATGATGTCATTCTTGTAATTGGTTGTGTTATCTCTTGTGAGTTATAGCTTGTGCGTTGGAATTTTGATATTGTGAAATACTATCTTTATTATTATTTGTTGCTAGGCTGGACTGACGCTCTATGCAGGTTGTAGTCATGGAGGTCGATTGGGACGAAAGGAGTTTGTGTATTCTATTAGACTTACTTTGTTTTGCTAGTTGACTTGCTAGGTATCGCGCTGTATTTGGTACTCACCCCTTGCTTCTACACATGTGTGGGTTATGATCCCAGATAGTGAATATTATTTTCTTTGATCATTCGAGGCTTCCCTGGAGATTTACAGAGGTACCTGTTGTCGTATGTCTGACTCTCTTGTTCTTGATTTTTTCTGTGCTTTATTCTATTTGAGAATAAGGACAGTTTGGACTTGTATTTCTTTGACTTTTTGTATTCATAGTGGCTTGTACACGTGATGACAAATCCTTGGGTGGTATTTAAGTTTATAAAAAATTTCAACTTTAGTTATGTACTCTATTTAACTACTTTCGCGCGTTATATTTATTTTTTCCCTTGGGTTAAGGCTGATTTGTTATGGTGGGGTTGAGCAAGTACCATCACACCCATTTTTAGGTTGTGACAGTTGGTATCAAAGCTTGGATTCATTGGTCTTACGTGTGTACAAGCCAAGTTTATATAGAGTCTTGAGGATCAATATGGAGACATACGTACTTATCTTTAAGAGTCTATGAAGACTATTAGGAAACATCTTTTTATTCATTATTTTTCATCGTGTGTAGTTATCTTCGTCAGTAATGAGTGGTGCCTATGTTCTTTTGAAAGATGGCAAGAATTAGAGCTACTATTACTTCTAGTAGAGTTGAGGCTTCTCTCAAAACAGTTGTTGAGTCCCCTGTTAGAGGTAAGGGGATATGTCGAGCTAGAGGCCATTCTTGTGGAGTGGGATCAGTGAGAGGGCATGCCTAAAGAGCAATAGGAAGGATATAAAGGCTTCCCCAAAGCCACAGATAGAGGTTAATAAGGATCAGGCCCTTCCAGAGCCTACATCTGCACCGTTACTTCAAGACACCCTGTTGAGGATGATGGGTATACTAGAAAACCTCACTCAAGGGGGTGTACGACAGGCACGTAGGGAGTTTCTCAAATGAGAGTGAAAGAACAGACTTCAGGGAAACATTAGGGTATAGTTCATCAAGATCAAGTGTGTTAGCCCCCAGTGGTTCCTGCACCAGCTATTGGGGCACAAACCACTCCAGAGGCAGTTCTAGTAGAAAATGATCAGCTTAGTTATGAAAGATTTCAGAAGATGAGACTACCTCAATTCAGGGTGGTAAGAATGAGGACGCTCATGAGTTTCTGACTTTATGCCATGAGATACTAGGTGCAGTAGGGTTGGATGATCAACATGGTCTCCATTTTGTGGTGCTTCAGCTCCGTGGGCCAGCCAAGGAGTGGTGGAGGACTTATATGGGGTCCAGACCAGCTGGATCCCCTCCAGTGGATTGGAGTGTGTTCTCAAGTGCTTTTAAGGAGCGTCTCATTACTTGGAGTGTACGAAAAGAGAGCTGACTGAGGTTTGAGGACATGAGACAAGGTGGTATGACTATTACTGTTTATGAGGCTTGTTTTTCTCCATTATCTAGACATGCCTTAGCTATGATTCCAAATGAGGTGGAGAGAGTCCGTAGATTTGTGATGGGTTTGAATTTCTCGATCAGATCCTATGTATTCAGAGAAGCTCGTGAGGGGGCTTCATTTCATTCTATTGTGAGCACTGACAAGGAGCCGGAGTTGCTAGTTCAGAAAGAGTTTGGAGACCCTAAGAGGTCTCCCATTATGACAATTTTCTAGTACTTCATCAGGAGGTACGGGTTCTAATAAGAGTGGTGGATCTTTCAGGTGACATAGTCCTGTGAATACGTCTATGCCAGCACCCGAGGGTGGGCAGATGTCTGTAAGGTCCCATAGTTCCACCCGTGGTAGTCATGGTAGTTCTTTCGGTGCACAACAGTCTTCTACATCGAGGTTTTATTTTGGGTGTGGGGATCCAGGACAATTGATTCGATAGTGACCCTTTCAGACTCATTCGGGACCCTATCATACTTATTCGGCAGCTCCAGTTAGAGATTTGGCCCTACCAGCCAGGGGTCGGGAAAGGGGTCAAACTATAAGATGTGGAAGGACTCCAGATAGTGGCACTTTGGTCCCACATGGTGGAGATCGAGGTGTGGCTCAGACCAGGGGTGGTAGAGGTGCTCAGTGCTATGCGTTTCTTGGAAGACCCGAGGCAGAAGCTTTAGATGTAGTTATTATAGGTATTGCTGCAGTTTGTCATCTGCTTGCATCTGTGTTATTTGATCCCGGGTCTATCTACTATTACATATCTATATACTTTTTGTCTGGGTTTGTATTTATTGTGTGATCGAATGTTCATGTCCGTGTATGTTTCTACACTAGTAGGTAAGCCTTCAGTGGTGGATCGAGTACATCGATCCTGTCTTGTTTCTCTGGCTATATATGATACTTGGGTAGATATGATTATTCTAGATATGGTAGATTTTGATGTCATCTTGGGGATGGATTGGCTTTATCCTTTTCATGCTATTCTTGATTGCTACACAAAAACTGTGACCTTAGCCATGCCTGGTGTACCAAAGATTGAATGGAAGGGTGATAGTGGTTCTTATCCTAGTAAAATTATCTCCTACATCCATGCCCAGAAATTGATTGACAGGGGGTGTTTGTCTTACTTAGCCTTCATTCGAGATACTAGTATTGAACCACCTTCTATAGAGTCCATTCTGTGGTTCAAGAGTTTGTCGATGTATTCTCTACTGACCTTCCAAGTGTTCCACCTGCTAGGGATATTGACTTTCCTATTGACCTAGAGCTAGGTACTAAGCGCATCTCCGTTCCTCCATATAGAATGGATCTAGCTGAATTGAAAGAAATGAAGGAGCAACTTTAAGACTTATTAAGTAAGGAATTTATTCATCCTAGCGTGTCACCTTAGGGTGCCCCAATCATATTTGTGAAAAAGAAAGATAGGTCTATGAGGATGTGTATCAATTATAGACGATTGAACAAGGTGACTATCAAGAACAAGTACCATCTTTCCTCTATTGGTGACTTGTTTGATCAGCTTCAGGGAGCAACTGTGTTCTCTAAGATTGACTTGAGGTCTGGTTATCTTCAGTTGAGGATTAGGGCATCAGATATTCCTAAGACAACTTTCCCAACTCGTTATGGCCACTATGAATTTTAGGTGATGTTCATTGGGTTGACTAACATTCCTGCAGTGTTCATGGAATTGATTAATAGGGAGTTCTTTCCTTACATAGATTCTTTTGTTATAGTATTCATTGATGACATCTTGGTATATTCCAGGACCGAGGCTGAGATGTCTGTCACATGATAATAGTGCTATGGAGACTAAGGGAGGAAAAGCTATATGCAAAATTCTGCAAGTGTGAGTTCTGACTTGATTTGGTGGTATTCTTAGGGCATGTGATGTCTAAAGAGGGGATTAGAGTAGATCCGGCTAAGGTTGAGGCAGTTAGAGGTTGGCCAAGGCCTACTTCAGCTACTGAGATTTGTACTTTTATGGGGTTAGTTGGGTGTTATCAATGGTTTATTCAGGGTTTTTCTTCCATTGCAGCCCCACTAACTAGATTAACTCAGAAGAATGTAGCCTTCCGTTGGTCTGATGAGTGTGAGGCGAACTTCCAAAAGCTGAAGACCTTGTTAACTTCAGCTCCCATTTTAACTCTACCTGAGGTAGGTGTGAACTTCAACGTGTGCTGTGATGCTTCAGGAGTTGGTTTAGGTGGTGTGTTGATGCAAAAGGGGAAAGTGATTACCTATGCTTCTAGAAAATTGAAGGTTCATGAGAAGAACTACCATGCTCATGACATAGAGTTAGTGATTGTGGTTTTTATTCTTAAGCTATGGCATTACTTATATGGTGTGCATTGTCAGGTGTTCACTGATAATAAGAGTCTTCAATATATTTTTATTCAAAAGGATCTGAACTTGAGGCAACGCAGATGGATGGAGTTACTAAAGGACTATGATTTGACCATCTTATACTATCCAGAGAAGGCTAATGTGGTCGCTGATGCCTTGAGTAGAAAGACTTCTAGCATAGGGAGTCTAGCCACCATTCGAGTTGAGGAGCGACCCTTGGCCAGGGGCGTACAACGTATAGCTATTGGCCTAGTCAGGTTACAATTATTAGATGAAGGTGGTGTACTGGCTTTCATTGAGGCTTGTTCTTCCTTGATGGACTAGATTTGAGAACGTCACTTTGAAGATGAGAAGTTGTGTCTCATCAGAGACAAAGTGGCTAGAGGAGAGGCTAAGGAAGCGGTGCTTTATACAGATGGTGTTTTGAGGATTGGAGGTCGAGTCTATGCACCTAAGGTGGGTAATTTAATTAGATTGATTCTTGAGGGGGCTCATTGTACTCGTTTTTCCATTCATCTTGGAGCAACAAAGATGTATCATGACCTAAGTCAGTATTACTGGTGGTGTGGTATGAAAAAGGACATTTTATATTTTATGTCCAAGTGTCTAACTTATCAACAGGTTAAGTGTGAGCACCAATGGCCTAGAGGTGAGTTTCAAAGGATGTCCATTCCTACATGGATGTGGGAGCGTATCACCATGAATTTTTTGGTGGGTTTGCAACTGTCGTGAGTGATTATGACTCAATCTGGGTAGTTGTGGATAGACTAACTAAATATGCCTATTTCATTCCTGTCAAGGTTAATTATACAACGAAGAAGTTGGCTGAGCTTTACATCATTCAGATAGTTAGATTGCATGGTGTGCCTATTTCTATCATTTGTGACTAGGGTTTAGTCTTCACTTAAGATTTTTGGAGGGCCTTATAGCATGGTCTAGGTACTCAGTTGGATATGAGTTCGTCCTTTCATCCTCAGGTAGACGAACAGTCTGAGAGGACTATTTAGATGTTGGAAGACATACTTCGAGCGTGTATGATCGATTTTGGTTCTTGCTGGGTTAGCACTTGCCCTATGCAGAGTTCGCCTATATAATACTTAGCACTCTAACATTTAGATGGCTCCATTCGAGGCTTTGTATGACAGATGGTGTAGGTCTTCCATTGGTTTTTTTTATTTTGCTAAGATGGACTTATTAGATGTAGACTTTCTTAGAGATAATATGAAGCAGGTCCACATGATTCAGGGTAGGTTATTGGCTTCTCAAAGTCGACAAAAGAGTTATTCGAGCCCTAGAGTTTATTGTAGGCATGTTGACACCCAATTTTTATCGACCTGTAACCTTTTTAGATTATTATTCGATTAAATAAGTATTTTTAAAACTTTTAAAAATAAATGAGTTTGTTTTCAATTTTATCCAATAATTATGTACTTTTCAACTTTCAAACATTGTTTGGTATTTCTTAAAAAAAAAACATATATATAAATATTTTATAAAATTATGTCTATTATTATTATTATTATTATTATTATTATTATTATTATTATTATTTTAGTAGTAAAAGTAGTAATATTATTTGTTATTCTTATTATTGATAATATTTATTATTATTTTTACTTTCATTATTTTACTTAGTATTATCTTTTGTGTCATATTTTAAATATAGGTTTACCATTTTATTTTATCAATTCTTAATTATTTTAAAAAAATAATGCTTTAGTATGTTCAAATATTTTTACACAGTTATTATATATTACGTATTTTCTTTATGTAAAAATTATTATTTCTAAAATATTGTATATTTTATTTTGTGCGTATATTATATTCCAATTTGTTTAATTCGTGGTCCTTTTAATTCAATTCATTTCAATTCTAATTAAATCCTTTACAATTTATTTCAATTCCAATCAAAATCCTTAGTAGTTCTTCCAAGTCTAGCCTAAATTGAGTCAATTCATGGCAAAATCTTAAATTCCTAATCCCATTTCATTTTAATAAAATTTGGGTTATCCGTTTCAACCCGGACCCGCCCCATATCTTGAGAAACAAATCCATTCATATTAATCCAACCACTCTAATTAATTCCTCTATTATTTTCTATTTCAAATTAGCATAGACCCCAAAACCTTCATCACTTTCCTTTCTTCCTTACCATAGCCACAATCGTATTTCCTCTATCTTCTTCTCCAACCCGGCGTCACCGTACCAACGACCCATCGTCGTCACCGGCAATGCACGCCGGACAGTCACTATCTCTCCGTTTCTGCTCAATCTCCTTCTACTCCTCACACCACCGTCGAACCCCAACCAACCAATAAGACTCCTTTTTTCCAGCCACCAGTCAACTCATCTCCCCTCTTTCTTTCTCCTTTTCCACTCCAACAGTGGCGCCGCCTCCCTCCACCAGCAACCAAGCCACCATGCAACCAACCAAAACTCACTCCACCAGCAAAAAACCGCACCAAACAGCCCCTGTCGCTCCTCTTCCCTTGCGAAATCCGACCAAAATGACCCCAAACCCACTGGAAACGACCCCAAGATCCGACCAAAACCCAGCAGCCCCTATCATCCCTTTCTCCAATCCCTCAACGATGCTGCAACAGTAACAAAACGACACGAAACCGGCCCTCTCCAGTGACAAGGCCAAGAATGAGGTTCAATTTAAAGGTTCAAGTCTAGTTCAAATAGATATGTACGAAATCTGATTACAGTTTTATCTTCTCAACCCTCATCTTTTTTTACTTTTATTTTTTCTTGTTGCTACTACTGTGTGAATCAGTCTCCAAAAAGCTGCATATATATATGGTCTTACAATCTATTCATTATTTTTCGTATTTTGCTTGGAATTCAACTGTGGCTAAATCTAGGATGATTTTCTATAGCTTTTGATTAATTCCTTTAATTTTGACGACCCTGTGGGAATTGCTTGGCAATTGGTATCAATTATTGTGATTTTATGCAATTTAATAGGTGCTCTAATTTGATTGTCTCTAGCCGGTTTTTCTTTTACTTGATTTTATTATGATAAAATTATTTAATAAGGCGTAAATGTTAATATACGCAATTGTCAATTCATTACTTTTAATTGTGCTTGCTTTACGATCTTTGTAATTTTCCTCCCTTATTTAAGTTATTGATAGAATCAAGCTTATCATTTTTAATTCCTTTTATGGTAGATTGTGCTAAAATTAGTATCACAAGAATGTTAACCTTACTGCTTGATTGCATACAATTTGGGCTACTCTAGTATTTTAAATATTTTTAATAATTGTTAACATACCTCATATGACAATGACTACCTGCATGATTTAGAAATAATATTTTATGGTGTCTTTCTTACCTTACTATGCAAAATTTTAATGTATACTTCTAGCTGAAATCATGCTTCGTTTATTTACGGTAATAATCGATTTATCCAATTGATCTCTTGCCTTTTGTTTAGTCCTCTGATTTCTCTTGATCACTATAAAAGCAAAGGACTTTTTCATTTTCAAAGGGGGGAGACCAAAAAAAGAAAATAGAGAACACTGTTCACTTCATACGAAAAGAAAGCAGGCACACCTTCATACGATACTCATCCTCACACAAAATTGCTTTATTATCTTCCTCTATTTTATTTTTCTTGAAAAGGGGTGAACTTTTGATATCAAGATTCTCCGGCTACGAAATTGATCATCCGTATTTCTGTTATTTCTCCATGACTGTTGGTAAGGTTCTTTTTATTATTATTATTATTATTATTATTATTATTATTTTTGCTCAAGAGGTTTTGAATTCTGAGTTCAAGAGGGTGTGAAGAGTTGCCTTGGAAGGGGACGAATTTGAGAAGGAGGACAACTCTAAGACTTTTTTTTAATTAATGTGTATTATATTTTCTTTTATTTTCATCAAATGATGTAATGAATAATAGTAAAAATTGAGGATCTAGTTTAAAAAGGGGGAAGAGAACTAACATGTTACTTGCTTTTTTCTTTTAATTTTTTTTTTTTTTTATGTGAGTGTGTTATAGAAAGCATGCCTATAGGATTCATTGCGTTTTAACCACGTTTAAATTAATTTTTTTTAGGAATGTTCACACACTAATAAGAGGGCATAAAGAAGATTTTTTTTTACTTCAATGTTTATTATTATTTTAGCAATTGTCACATATTTGATTTCACGTTTAAATGATTTTTCACCAATCAAATATTCAAATTAAGATTTCATTCTAATTTTCTTAAAGAATGTTATTTTGTAAACAGAACTGTTTGTATGTTGTCTAATGATTTTAATTTTGTGAATAGAAATATTTTATCAAGATTAAAAAAAATCATTTTTAATAGCTTTTGATAAGTTTATTTTTTTTAGTTTGCTACGTACCAAAAAATCGAAATGATTTAAACTCATAATTTCGGTAAGTTTTATCCATAAGTATAAATTCTTTTTCTTAATTTTAAAATAAACTTTTCAGTTTTTCTTAACACATGTTTAAAATAAGTGTTTTGAAATTTATCTTTTACTTGGAAATCATGTTTATGGAACTTAAAATACTTTTGGAATATTATGAGTCTAAATAAG
>JAOTQJ010000007.1:9496908-9508060 GCA_025642045.1 Solanum sejunctum
AATTGGGCACTTAGTTTATCATTGTCCTTAATGTATACCTCCTGCTCAGACTTCAGGTTCTCAGCTAGCTCATCCAACTCCAGCACCAGTACCCAGGGACACACTTTAGGCTATGAGAGGTAGTGCCAGAGGAGGTCATGGTATAGTGAGAGGTGGTGCGAGAAGAGGTCATTATATAGTGCGAGAAGAGGTCATTATTATCTCTTAATTATAAACTTATTACCTACATTTAATTCTTAAAACTTGAGTTTTTTTTCTCTTAAATTTGAAAACGATTTTTATCACCCTTAATTGGATCTGCCATATAAGTCACTCATAAATTACGTATAAAGGGAAGACTAGGGATGAATTGGAACCAAATAGAGGAATTTTGTGAAATGAAAATAAAGAAAGTGGAAGAATTGAGGAGGGGGAAGAAAGCAGGCCTGACACAGCTGCAAAGCCTAAGAGATAAATTGACTACATTGCCCTTACAATGTTGAGAGAGAGAGAAAGAGCGAGAAAGAGCAATTTTATTTTTGAAAAGGCAATAAATAATTTACATTTGCTTTAGCGGGAGAATCCAAAGTGGGTAAAGAGTATGAGATACAATTTCGAGGAGTCTGAGGATGGTGGCCGTCAATCGGAAGATGTCGAATGGCTACCATTACAACAGCATCCTGTCTTTTCTAGGGATAGGGATTGGGAGAGGGATTCCTCCACCCCCAAAAATCTTTTAGCTTGGGATGGAGCTTCTCGTCTCTACTTTTGGGACTCTTACAAAACCTGTCTGCATCGACTCTCTGTTCGATTGGGCGAACCGGATCCTACTTCTCTCCTTGCAGCTTCTCCCTCAAAGGTAAACAATTATTAACCAACTCTACATTCCATGTTTATTTTTTAGTCTTAGTCTTCGCGCGAGTGCGGGGGATTGTAGCATTTTCAGCAATCTACTTGTAGCATATACGGCTTACTTAATTAAAATGTGACAAGATTTCAAATTTACCTAATAACTAAAAAGATACAGCTGCTAAGCTATACTGGTTTGGCTCATTTCCAATTTCTATTGCAGCTTCAAGTTGCATAGACCTACACCCCCATTCTTCTATGATTAATATTCAATTACTTCCAACTTGAGCCCCAATGTTGAATTCATACTTTCTCGAAAAACTGAAAAATGAGGAAACAGGGATTCATGACCAATATTTGATTGGATCTCTAGTTTTCTTCATTCCTTTCCATGACAATATTTAGAATGAAAAAAAGGGGAATGTCAATGCATCCAGGAAAAAGCAATTATTCTCTATTACCTGCTAAACCCCTGAACCATAGCATACATAGTACTGGTGCTACAGAGCCATATGTTTTTAGATCTCACATTTAAAAACCTCCTTTTGTATTATTTGTTGGAATAGATGATACATGTATGATCAGATGCATACGACTGCTTAGAATTGGACATTAAACACGTAATGCAAATTGAAATGTACAATGATTCCGGAGATTAGATTCTCCTTTTCTTAAAACAGATAAAAGAATACATTCCCTTCTTTCTTACCAAGAATTTCCTGGAAATACTAACTTTTATGATGGGTTTTGTATATATATTTTGTATGTAAGTATTATCTAATTGCATATAAGTGTAACAGTTTGAAGTAAATGGGGAATATAACATTGAAACTGTTTGATCCTTATGAACCTTAGAATATGTGTGATGCATCTATGCATTTTGTTCCTTTGTTACTGTTTAGTTCCTGTGCTATGTTGTAAGATTATTTCTCCGAATTCCAAGCATCTGGGTGGATCATTCTTTGGTTCAGTTGAAATGTAGACTTTCCGTTTCCAAAAGTAAGAGAAAAGAAGCTGAATAATTTGCATTATCAGTTGGCATAAATTTCAGTACACCATAAAATTGTTATATCTTGTCTTCTGGTTCAGCCTAGTTGACACAATACATAAACTTCTGCTACATTATTGCTTGAAGCTCTTGGCATTTTATCTGAAAAAGGAAAAAATGTGCCAAATTGAACTTGACTTGAGTGAAGACGGGGATCCTTTTTCTTCCGTCTAGTGTATTGATGTCGGCCTTCTTATTGCAACACCGCTGCATATTGGATTTTTCATCTGAATTACGATTCAGATCAAGTCTTGCGGAAATTGGATTTCCTTTTTGTGCCATATGCGCTTAGACTTTACTTTTTCCCCCTTTTTCTTCCCGGTCCAATAGTCGTCTTGCTTCTTTTCTTTGGGTCCACTTATGTCTCTACTTCACTTGATTCTCATGCCAGTGGACTCCATGCTCTGTTTTTGGCCTTATTAGCTTCTTTTGTTCTTTGGAATAGTTATGATATCGGATTCATTCTGTTAGGTAATAGATTGATCTGATAGTGATTTTCACTTCGGTAGCTGAGCCGTCATTTATTGACCGCATGCTAGAGTCTTTATTCTTCTGGATTTCTACAAAACATGCTTTCCGACTTTCAACTTTTTCAGCATTTTTTTTCTTGCTGTGCAATGTTAAGTATGAAATACATAGAACAAGAATCAAAGTCTAACACTCCTATGCCATGTTATCAGATCACTAGTCCATTGATGGAAGATAGACTGTATCTTTTTGCTGTCTTGGCTTTTTTTGAAGTGCATTGGTACTACTACTACCTGATATCAACAACAACATACCCAGTGGAATCCCACAAGCAGGGTCTGGGGTGGGTGAAATGTACACAGACCTTACCTCTACCTCTAGGTAGTGGAGAGATTGTTTCCGAGGAACCCTCGTCTCAAAAACCCAAGGTAAAGGAAAAGAAAAATATGGAAGAATGACCAACAAAGAAAGTAGTGATAGAAAGTAAATACCATAAAATTAACAACTATAGGATGGATAATGTGACCACAGGATATAAAGATCCGACTAATTCTACTAACTTATCCCTACTAGCCTATTAGCTTGCTACTCTAATATGTGCTCTCCACTTCTTTCTATCTAAGGTCATGTCATCGATGAGATCAAGTGTTGCCATATCTTGTCTGATATCGAACTACTAATTGTTGAAGCTACGTATTTGATGGTGCTGGTTGTTGCTTAGGTACTGCAAGCTGATGTGCCATTGAATTTTGAGGTTCAGCGAATTTCCATTAACAGAAATGGATCAGCACTTTTCCTAGTTAGCTTGGATGGTTTATATGTCATGTATCTCTATGGGAGGACTTTGACGAAGGAAAATACAATTATTTGCCGGTATGACTTCCTCATTTTGGTTTTCTATAGTTATGTTTTCTTTGACTAAAGTTGTTTCAAACAATAGTGTTATTGTCATTGTCCTACCGTCATTTGTAATTATTTGTCATTTACAATTTTGGATTTAGCATTTGTTTTTGAATACTGTTCTGATCTTGATCTTGCACATGTGGTTTTCCTCTTTGAATGGCTCCGTAAGCTACTTATTCCAGGATACCTAGTTTGTTTACTGCTATTTATGATTATTGGCTTTCAATGAGAATTTTATTTTGTTTTCTTTTGTTCATTTATGTTTTTGGGATTTCTCATTCATCAAGACGCCTGTAAATCCGTAATTACTTGCTGATATCTTCGCTAATTCAAGGGCAAGAAGCGGGTAAGATTTATGCATGATTGCAACGAGTAATGCCATCTGTTGGGTTATCTCCTTGTTCTGGCTACTGCTCATGAATGACGATATTGAAATGGGATTCAAACCAAAATGGCTCCTGAATCTTTGTAACAATGTTCTTGGGATTCTTGGCAAGAAATGTTATTTAAGAAGCACTTTAGGTGTGTTAGAAGCTCAAAAATGGCAAGTTATGGTTACATTTGGCTGTTTGGGTTTTCTAGAGAACAATAGGCTTATTCTCCTTGATTTGAAATAGAAGTGTTTGAACATACAAAATGATGGTATAGTTATCCTGATATGCCATAAATTAGTAGCAATGGAATCTGTGCTAATGAGCTAACTTTTCAATTAAATGGTCTGATGCATTGTGCTTAAGCCATCCCTACTCTTTATGAATGGAAATCTCAAGTAGCATATTCAATTACAATAATGGTGAGACCAATTTCTTTACTACTCCCAGTCTCTCGTTTGTCACCCTTCT
Organism: Solanum sejunctum; assembly: GCA_025642045.1. Lineage (NCBI taxonomy): Eukaryota > Viridiplantae > Streptophyta > Magnoliopsida > Solanales > Solanaceae > Solanum > Solanum sejunctum. The sequence goes on from JAOTQJ010000007.1 coordinate 9,500,998, forward strand.
AAGATCCTTCTCCTTATGCCTTTGATTTTCTTTGAATATTCAAGACGACACGCGGTTCTCTATGATTTTTAGGCTCTCTTTGTTCTTTTACCTTGAAAAGCTATATTTTTCAAGAATTTGAGGAAAAAAAGGAAGGAGTCACTAGATGTTAGCTAGGCAGATGGAGAGAGAGAAAAGAACAACTTTGACAAGCCTTTTGTTCATCAACTACATCTCTAAACTCAAAAATTAGGGTGAGCATGACCAAATTACCGAAGAAGTCAACACTTTGCTAGAGAGACATGTACCAAGAAGGTGAAACTGTTTGGCGAGTCAACTTTGCACATTCGCGAGGGATATTCCAATGATATCCAACAACATAATTAGTGAGTCACCTAGGTTGTCCTCTCTGTCCACACTTTCTAGCTGTGCTTTTCTTGAATTTTTCATGTTCCTTGATCAGAAGAAGGAAGGCGAGAGAAAGACTCACACTTCTGTCTAGAAGTTCATGCATTTAAGTCACAAATTTACAAGGAAGCCTTGACTTTGCCAGCACTTTGGTATAGGAGAAGGCTCAGAAGATTGGAGGTTGGTGAAGAACCTAGCTAGTATGCAAATTTGCTTGGGTTGGAGGTTTAATGAAATGGGTTTATTGTTAGTCAATAACTCAATATATGATAAATTTGAGAAAAAACAACAATGGATTTTATGTACTTTCTTTGCGTGCAATTCTTGTATTTCCTCGAGTTCCTTTGGTCAATTTGGTAGGTGGGCATATGCTAAAAATATTTAAGTTGGTAACTCACTACTGCTTTCCGTAGAATTATTTTTAGGGTGGGCTGGGAGAAGTTGCTTCCATTCTTTGAATAAAATTATATTTTTAAGGTGGTTGGGGGTGGGAAAGAATGTGACTGCTTCCATTCTTTGAGTTAAACTATCGTTAAAGTCTGTACATCTCACACAATCTTTGTTCTCTAGCGAGTGAAAAATTTGATAAACCTCATTCACACATGCCAGTTAGATGTTCTTCTCCATCCATATTATTAACCATCTTATAGATTTATCTAAAAAGAATTTAAAATGTAATCTCGCGAGCAACCCACTAGGTTGATTGAGCTAACACTATGAAGGCCTTTTCAAATGAAGGACTAAGATGGACTTTTGATTCTCCACCTAACTAGAGTTGGGTTAGGTTGGGCCAAGTTGTTTTAACAGTTTTGCTAACTACATACTTAGAGGTGTGATTGTTAGGAAACTTCAGAGTAGTCATCATTTCTTATGCTAATGCAGAGGAAGCCATGAGAGTTCTGTACAAAGGTGATACATTAGGGGAAGGAACTACCATTTTTTTGAACTTGAATAATGAATGAGTTGATAGGGTGTGCAATGCCCCTAGTGTTTAGTATTGTTCAAACCGAACAAAACATATTGGAATTGATTGACACTTCATCAAAGAGAACGTTACTAATGGCACCGTGAGTTTGCTTCGTGTACTACCAAAAAAAAAAAAGAACGAGTGGGTGTGCTTATGGAAAGCAACAAAACGACTTTTCATACTTTGTTTTGCTAGTTGGGCATGCGTGACATTTTTGTTGGACTTGAAGGGGAGTATTGATTAGGGAAAAGTTGAGTAGTTTGGGAGCTTGTAATAGTAGTGGGGATGTGAACGTGTGAGATACTGCTGCTGGTTGCATTAGAAAAGTAGCTACCAAGGTATTAGGGGTATCGAGAGGGTCCTTTGATGGACGTCAAGGAGACTGGTGGTGGAATGTAGAAATTCAAGGCAAAGTGAAAGCTAAGAAAGTTTCCTATACGAAGTGGTTGGATAGTATGTATGAGGATGAAAAATAAAGGCTTAAGGGTATCTATAAGACGGTGAGGACAATAGTGAAGAAAGTAGTCAATAGTGCTAAGACAACAACGTTTGAACGTTTGTATGTTGAGCTAGGAGAAAAGGCGTGGACAAGAGATTGTAATACTCTTGCAAAAGAAAGAGAGAAGAAAGCTCGTGACTCGAATCTAGTGAAGTGCATCAAGGATGAGGATGGTGAGGTGTTGGTGGATGAGACTTCCATTAAGCAAAGGTGGCAAGCTTACTGTCACAAACTCTTAAATGAGAAAGGGGATAAATATATTGAGCTGGGTGATTTGGTACACTCTGATAGTTATCGAGATTTTGGCTACTGTAGGCATTTTAGGGTTGAGGAAGTTAGACACGCTATTAGTAGGATAAGTAGAGGAAGGGCGATCAGACCCAATGCGATTCTAGTGGATTTCTGGAAGAGCACGGGTAAGGATGGTATGGAGTGGTTGACTAGGTTGTTTAATGTTATTCTGAGGACTGCTAAGATGCCCGATGAGTGGAGGAGAAGTACAATGGTTCCATTGTACAAGAACAAGGATGATATTCAAAATTGTAACAATTACAAGGGTACAAGTTGCTAAGCCACACTATGAAGGTATGAGCGAGAGTGGTGCAAATGAGGGTGAGAAGAGGAATGTCTATTTCAGAGAATCAATTCGGATTCATGTCGGGGCAATCGACTATGATAGCAATTCATCTTGTTCGGAGACTAGTGGAGAAATAAGGGCAAGAAGGACCTTCATATGATATTTACTGATCTTGAGAAGGCCTATGCCAAAGTTTTGAGGGACGTCCTATGGAGGTGTCTAGAGGCGAAAGGTGTTCCAATGGTATATATTAGAGTGATAAAAGACATGTATGACGGAGCCAAAACTCGGGTAGGGACGGTGGAGGAGACTTGATGTAATTTTCTTTTGAGATGGGAATTCATCAAGGATCGGTGCTGAGCTTTTTTCTTTTTACCTTAGTGAGGATAAGCCGACACAGTCTATTCAGGAGGAGGTTCCATGATGTATGCTATTTGCGGATGACATAGTGCTGACTGATGAGACTAGGGATAAGGTTAATGATAGGTTGGAGGTACTCTGGAGCCATACTTTATAATCCAAAGGGTTCAAATTGAGCAGAACCAAGACAGAATACCTGGAGTGCAAATTTACTGTTATGAGGGATAAAGTGGACATTGAAGTGAGGCTTGCCACTTTATCTATTCCTAAGAGAGAAAGCTTTAAATATGTCGGGTCCATCATCCAAAGACCAAAGTAGTGGTGATATCGATGATGATGTCATACATCATATTGGGGCATCATAGATGAAATGGAGGCTTGCCTCTGGAGTATTGCGTGATAAGAAGAACCGCTTAAACTTAAAAGGAAAGGTGTACAGAATGGTGATTAGACTATCTTTGCTGTATGAGATGGAATGTTGGCTAATAAAAAACTCACATGTTCAAAAGATGCAGGTTGCGGAGATGAAGATGTTGAGATGGATTTGTGGACATACCAGGGGTGACTAGATTAGGAATGAGACCATTAGGGAGAAGTTAGGAGTGACTTCTGCGGCAGACAAGATGAGAAAAACGAGACTATGATGGTTTGGGCATGTGTAGAGAAGTAGTGCTGACGCTCCTATTAGGAGTTGCGAGAGGTTATTGTTAGGGGTTATGCGGAGAGATAAAGGTAGACCGAAAAAGTCTTGTGGGAGGTGATTGGACAGGATATGATGCAGCTTCATAGATAGAAAGGAATGGAGGTCGCGTGTTAGGGTAGAAAACTAGTAGGCTAGTTGGGGGAGGTTGATATTTGGCCTTGTGATGTAATATGTTTGTAGGATTAGTCGTGTTATTATATTTTGTTGTTATTGACTGTCATTTATTTTGCTATTTCTATTGTATTTATGAGTTTTCAATTGCTTTCCACTATAGTTGTTTTTGTATCTAATATTTTCTGCTTTGGGGCTTGATATATTTGAGTTGAGGGTCTTCCGGAAACAACCTCTCTATCTTTATGAGGTAGCGGTAAGGTCTGTGCACATTTTATCCTCCCCAGACCCCACTTGTGGGATTTTACTGGGTATGTTGTTGTTGAAGAGGAGTATTGATTGTGTTAAATATTGAGGAAGGGGAGCAAGAAGGGGAAAGACAAAGGGCAAAAGGGAGAGCTCTTTTCACTCCCCTTCAGTGAGTGCACTAAACAAAATGTATCCTCTTTTGGCTATTATTTTCTCCATTTCTATGTTCTCATATGTAATACTATTCTGCTAGCTAGTTTCCTTAACAAATTCTATTTGTTTTTTCCACTTTGGTTTTTGGAGTTTACTTTCTTATTCTCAAAGCATAATAAACCTTGTAATTTGGAAGGACTAAGATAATCAATCTTCGAGAAGAACAATTAAGGAGGTCCACAACCCAAGACACATGCTTCATAAGGAGAGTAGGCAACTAGTAAAATTGGGCAGTGAAGTCGGGCTTGACAGGGAGAATAACTTTTCAAGAAAGGAAGCAATAGGAACATAGATGAAATTGGCCAACCTTTGGCCATCAATTGAAGGGTGAAGGAGAATGACAGTGGGTGTGGAAATGATTCCTCAACTTAGGAGAGTTTTAGGGGTTCCTTTTAAAAGAAAGGAGTATATGATGTAGTTGCATATTGATATTTCAATAAGCAAGAAGAGTTAGCGGAGATGAAAAGGGAATGGGATACTAGGTTGGCCAAACCGCGAGGAGGAAGAGGTAAAATTATAGTGTATGAAAAGAGATATGGTGTCTATTAGGAGAATGATGGAAATGGAAAGGGGATATAGTTGTAAGGATATATAAGCTATTGATATATAAAGATATTTTCTGTAAGGGGGTTGGATGACACAAACAAAAACAACCATCATCCAAGTAGATGTTAGAAAATGGGAGGTGAATCTACTACACTTTCAAGAAACTACAATAATGGAGCTCATGGAAGATGCAATAATAAGAAGTGCGCGTGTAATGGGATAATGGTTACGTACAACACATTAATGTCTAATAATATTGAGTGAGGGAAGTGTTTTATTATTATGGGATAAGAGCAAATTGAAAGCTCGAGTGGCTTAACGTGTCCTTGTTTTATTTTATATACCGTTCAATTTGGTGATGGAAGTTTGAAATAAGATGATTAATGGAAATGTGGTAGGAGGCTATTTGAAGATTTTTTCTATTTAACATACCAGGGCATATGTGATGAAGATATTTTGTAGTAGTTTTCCTTGAATTAAACGTTCATATAATTCAAAGTAGTGTCAAAGTTCAAGATCAATACTAAAGTTTAAGATCATTTCACTGGATGAGGTGGACAATGTTGACTACCTCATACAAGTATTCAATTCCAAGTGGACAAGCTCGTGAGGCTTAGGATAAGGGCTCCATTATTTTCTCTGTTGTACAAGTTGATGATGGAAGTCTTTAAGTAAGATGATAGATGAATTGTGACGGGAGGTTAGAGATTCTCAGCCTTGATTAGTGAACATAGTTGCGTGATGGTCACACACCTATTATTTGCTGATAACATACCTGTGTGTATATAATGGGGATATATGTTAAGATATTTTCTAGTTGAGTTCCTTGAAAATGACTTTCCTATAATTCCAAGTAATGTCAAAGCTCAAGATCAACACTTAAAAGTGAGATTATTTTTATGGATGAGGTGGACAATGTTGAATACCTAGCAGAAGTGCAACTTTATGAATAAAACTTTCCTTACCATTTACCTAGGATTGCCATTGGGTGTTTCATACAAGGGCAAGTTTTGTGAGATTCAGTAACTAAAAGATTTGAAAGGTGATTAGCAGGGTGACAAAAGATATATTCATCAAAAGGAGGAAAGGAAGCACTAGTCAAAAGTCCAATATCAAGCATACCAACATATTACATATTTCTTTGCAGGCTCAATTTAATATAGTGAAGTTGTAATGGCTTCAAAAGAATGTCTAATGGGACTCAACAGAAGGTACTCATCTTTTTATCTAGTTAAATGGTAGATCATAACCTCTTTGAGGGAGTAACGAGGTACTGCAGTGAGTAACTTTAGAATTTCCAACAAGACACAGTCTGATAAATGGCTAGGGTTGAGTAACTTTAGAGTTTCCAACAAGACACGGTCTGATAAATGGCTAGGGTTATTTTTGAGGACCAGATATTATAGGAGGAGGTAATCACAATGAAATATGCTGTCGTGGAAGGGGATGGATGACTGGAAACATTATATTGCCGTATGGATGGTATCCTTGGCAGAAGAACATGAAGGAATGAGAAGACTTCAATGATGTTACATATAGGGTAAAGGGTGGCAGCAAAGTTTTTACTTTTAAGGTCACTAGGGTGGTGGTTAGAGAGAACATGTTAAGGAGCCTCCCCAATTAATGAAATTTTGATCCAAAATGAGATGACAACACAATGAATTCGAATGACATAAGATAGAATAGTTCACTGGAACTTGAGATTTAAGAGGAATTTATAAGAACAAGAGGTTGATTGGATTTCAATCATTAGGGGGAAATACTCTAAAAATAGAGCATTCGTTTTTTGTTCTGTAGTTATCATGGAGGTAGATGATAAGAACTAAGAAGTGATGGTGCATTCTTTGTTAAGTCACGCCACCACAAGCTTTGGTTGAAGGATGATTCAAGATTCCTATGGTGCCTTGAAATGTGTGCTTTTAGTCTGGTTAGCAACAATGGAGTGATTTTGTCAACTGCGAACACGTGTTACATGACGAAGAGAATTATTACATGTGTTAGCCGGTGTTTTATTTGTGGTTTTGTAGGCGAAGATGTGGATTAGCTAATGCTTGCATTAAGTTTTGTTGTCCATCACACCCCTTGATGGCTGCTTTGTTGTCGCGACCCTACCTCTCAGGCCATGATGCCACCTACTATAACCCACCAGTAGGTAAGCCTAACCCATAACTTGAAACCATAGACAATGAGTTATCATGCGAAAGAGAACAATAAGAAGTGAAAAGCTAACAATGAAGGGAAGGAGAAGATCAACCAAGTAATACACAAAAACCCACACCAAGACCTGGCATCAGTTAGTAATCCAACATCTAATATAAATAGGAGTACACGGCTTTTATAGATACAGTATTCATACAGGCTATCTTTGAATAGAGCATTTTGATATCAAATAGAGCTTTTTATAATCATTGAATTCAAAGTTGTTTGTTTGCACCTCCTAACTTACGTTCT
>JAOTQJ010000007.1:9513067-9525906 GCA_025642045.1 Solanum sejunctum
CTTTTCCCCACAGAAGAAACATCTGGAGCATAAAGGGATCCCTCTTCTCATCAAATTGTCCTGTGTAAGGACTGTTTCCCTTGCCAAAACCCACGCAAAAACAAACTACTTTGTGTTGGATTTTAGTTTTCCAATCGAGCTTCCAAGGCCAGTAGTTGATTTGTTGATGGGAGTGGTACATTATTATGTAAGTTACCAAGTTCGGAAAAAAATGTTCATCACTCTGTAAGCTGCACTAACTTTGAAGGAACCAGTGTTACTGCCCAGACACCATAAGGCATCTTCTCGTATCTGAAGCCCACCGAATACTTCAATTGTGCAAAAAATTTGAGCCATTCATTGTTCAATTCTTTATCACCTTTCCGTTATTAATACATAGTTCTTATAAGCTCACGTATGTTTAAGACATAGTGCTTATAAGCTCAAGTATACTGCTATGATGCCCTGTTGACAAACTTTGGGGACTTCATAGAGTAGGCTTCATCAGTGAATCCTGATCTTTTCAGTATGTGAATATGTTGGATGATAAGAATTAAAAGAAATGGCATGGTAATAGTTTTTGAATTGTAGCTGCGTCGATATGTTTGTTGATAACAATATATGGAACTAGTGTATCACTATACAGAGTAAGCAGATTTAATCTCTTTCCTAAAATCCATCTCCTGGCAGTGGTGGTTATTGATCAAGTGGTTTTACATTCATCAACTTTGTATGTGAAAGTTGAAGTAATTATATTATTTTATGCAGGTTTTCATCTTGTTTAGTGATGGCTCAGTTTACATCCTATGTCCTGTTGTTCCATTTGGAAGGTAATTTGCTAGAGATCATAATGTTGCTAATCTTGAGGTTTTGTTAGGAGATGCTTATGAACAGAAATTTAAATATGATGGTTGTGAAGCGATATGACTTTTTTCAAGGTCTTTACTTCTATTAGCTTACAAAAAGACAATATCTTTTTCCATAATGCTTCTTATCTTTGCTAGTACGGGTAGGATGTTGTCTTTTCTTGTGACGGTTTAAGGTATGTCATAGAATTAGTCGTGCCATTATAGTTGTGTTGTTGCTACTCTTCGATTAATTTGCTATTTTTATGATTTTTTCTTGTAGAAATGACATTGCTCTTTGTTTTAACCCGCTATTCTATATCTATTGTTTTTTCTTCTTTTTTGGGGCTGATACATTTGAGCCGAGAGTCTTTTGGAGACAACCTCTCTATCTCCGTGGGGTAGTGGTAAGGTTTGCGTACGCTTTATCCTCCCCAAACTCCACTTGTGGGATTTCACTGAGCATGTTGTTTGATACTCGTGTGTGTCTCTAAAAGAGATCTCATAGCCTGTTGCCTTTCCCTAAGAGCAATTATTCCCCCTCCCATGTGTCTCATTTTGTTATTCTCCTCAAGAATTCTAATTTGCATACGTTTTTCCTTATGCCCTGTGGTGCTGTTTTTGGCCCGTACAAGTGGCAGGTCGTAAGACTTCACTTAATCTCACAAAGTAGCTGCTTTCTATTGAAACAGTGTGTACAAATGGGAATCTGTACTGGAGTTATATAGTGATGCTCACATGTTTGGTCTGAAATCAGCAAATTCAAAAGCTGTGAAAAACTCAAATTTGGCTATCTCTTGGTTGGGAGCAACATTTCCTGCACTAACTCGGAAAGAAGCTCATGCAGCAAATGCTACTGTTCTTAGAGCTCAGCCTTATGCTTTATTTGATGCTTCAATCTCATTACAGGTACTCTTTTTACTTGGGATACTTGTTTTCTTGAGTATAGCCAGCTGGTCCATATCCGGCTGGCGGCAGTATGCATTTTGATTTACTTGGATGGATGAGAACCATCTTAGACAATGGGAAATTAATCTCTTGTGCAATTACATCTTGATTTTGTTTTTTGTTTCTTCTTTCTCTTGTTAGTCAGGACTGCATGTGAATATTCATGAATATGAACTGTCAGATTGTTGAAATGCTGTCCAGCACACTATTTTTTCTTACAAGGGGAACACACAGTTTTTTTTTAACTTTATGTTCATGAATCGAACTCTATTTGTAGAATTTGAGAAAGAAGGGAAGGCTTCAATGTCTTTCGATTTATTTCTATGTTCTATGAGAAGGGATATTTATACTAGTGAATCCTGACTTAATTAAGAAAACACAATCAATGACAACAAGAGAAAAAAAAATTGATCTTTTAATTACACTGGTAAAAGGAAAATTAAAGTCTCCTAAAATCATGCTAATTAATTAATGCAATCAACATCTCCTAAGATAGAGCAAAGATGTCGCACATGTCGAACTTGCAAAGTAAAGTATGAAATGTCCTTTTTTTAAACTGGTAACTTCTATATTCCTCAGCATTAAGGGCTATGCCGGCCAACTCCAAAAACTTGTTACAAAAGAAAAGAAAAGGCTTAAATACTTGCAAAGATCCTATAAAATTCACTAGCTGGATCCCCCTTCTATATCCTGTTCTTACACCAATAAAGAAGTGACTGCTTTCCACTTAATCTTTTGTATAGAACGTTCTTTTCCTTGAAAAATTCTTTGATTTCTTTCTTTCCAGATATTCCACTAGATGCATGCTTAAACTGTTCTACGCCACCTCTTCTGACTCCTGCTACTGCCCTTGCTAATCCAACAGCTTAATCAATCTGCTGTGTGTTTGGGCATAGTTCAGTAGTCCAGTTTACACTGGCTATACTGGTAAATAAAGATCCAGACCTGTGCTGTTATCTTGCAGTGGAGAAACAGGTGCTTGGTTTTCTCCAGAGCCTCTTTGCACTGAAAACACCTAGAGGCTATGTTGATACCCCTCTTCTACAATGCAGTGGAGGAACAGATGCTTGTTGGTCTCCAGAGCCTCTTTGTACAGTAAACACCTAAAGGCTTTGTTGGTACCCCTCCTCTACAGTGCCTCATGAGTCAGACAGGCTCTTCTGGCTACCAGCCAAGTGAAGCTTTTCACTTTGGTTGGAGCCACTCTTTCAGATTGCTTTCCTTGGGCCTGTAGTTCTACATGCGCTTCTAATACTCCCCAGTTACATAATCTATTTTTACAGTGAACTCTCCATGCCAATCTGTCTGGTTCCAGATTAGTACCAGGTAATCCACCATTCTATTTCAACAATTTTCCACCACCTCAGCAATTTCCCATTCATTTTGCAGTCATCTAAAGAACAAGATTCCACCCCTATGGAGACCACCCCTTTATTCTCTTGTTAGGATTGGAACAGATAGAGAAGAGCCCAAAGAATGTTATCCACACCAATTATCTAACCAGAATGTGATCTTGTTCCACCTGCCCACTGCAAGCTTTGTGTTGTTCTTGAGGTCCTCCAATAATTTCTGATGCTCCTCCACACCCGAACTCCATATGTATTAGTCAGACTGTCACTTCATTAGTGCACCAGTGACCACCTTGCCCATATTTGTGGTAGATTACCTCCTTCCATAGAGCCTGGTCTTCCTGATCATACCTCTAGACCTATTTTGAGAGCAAACTCTTACTCTGCAGTTTTAAGAGTCTCTCTCCCAAGCCTCCATTTTTTTTGCTTCGCTGAACTACAATCCATTTCACCAAGTTAAACACCTTCTCAAGGCATCCAGCACTTTGACCATCTTTCCAGGTATAGAGGGCAAATACATCACATAAGTTGGCATAGAATCTAGTACCGAGCTAATCAGAATGACTCTTCTCTTAGAGAGAGAGAGATTGAAATTTCCATATGGCCTGTTTTTCTCAGACTTTTTAATTATGGCATCCCAGATTTCTGTTGCTTTGTGTTTGGATCCCCAGGACATGCCTGAAATAGATTGTTGGCTAATCTTCTACTTTGCATTTCAAAATATTTGCAAGAACTTCGATCTGTTGCATCTCTTGACTGAGAATATGCTGCTCTTCCTCCAATTAACTTTGAGAACCCAAGCAGGCTTCAAAAATAACCTATAGTACTCTTAAATAACAAATCTGTTCCTGTACTGCTTTACTAAATACTACATTATCATCTTCATACAGTAGGTGAATCAGCTCCACAGGCTCATCTGCCCTGTTCTTGATATGGAAACCCCTGACCCAGTTGTTATGAGAGGCAATTCTCATTAAGTTGTCCAGACCTTCCATAGCTAATATAAACAAGAAGGGGGAAGAGAGGGTTCCCTTGTCTTAAACCTCTTTGGCTCTTTCTGCTGGGAAAAAACCTGTTGGTTCTCCATTTACAAGAATGGATAACCTAGTGGTTTCAGTGATATCAAGGGTACTTTAAAGCACACTTGGACCCTGAAGCAAGGGTCAAAGCGTGTTGCACGCTTCGCCTCACTTAATAACGTGAGCTTCAGTTCATCATCAGGGTTCTAAGGTATACTTTTTCCATTGCAAGCGAGCCTATTATGAAGAGGCAACACTAAACAATTGATATTTCACTTTATCGTAAAAAAGTTCAGTATCTGTTCATATATTTGACATTTATGCTTATAATTATTAGTCTTGGATTAGATATGTATATTTATAATTTTGTCTCCCTTTGCTCCTTCTTTCATTGAAGGCCATGCTTTACTTGCGCTTAAAGCCCAACAGACCTTAGAGCTTTTTTGTGATTTTTGCTTTTGATAACACTGGGTGGTTTTAATGCAGAATTTTATCCATCTTAGCCACCTCCATCCAAATTCCATCTGTGTGAGAGTGATCAGAAAATCCATTTAGATGGTCATAGGCTTTTCCAATATTTGGCTTGCACATTACCCCTAGGATATCTCCTATGATTATAGTATTAGTGCACTCAGTTGCTATAAGGGCATCATCCTTGATTTGCCTTCTCTTAATGAAGACCTTTTGATGCTTGATTACTAGCTTGCTAATCTTCTTCAATCTCTCTGCCAATGCCTTGGCAATGATTTTGTAAACCCAACTAACAGGCCTGAAATCCCTCAGCTCATTGCCACTCAGTTTCTTTGGAATTTATTCTACAAAAATAGCATCAAAACTCTTCTCAAAGTCCCTGCTGGGAATGAAAGTTATGAAAAGTCTGCATCAGGTCCTTTACTATTCCCAGAAAGCAAGGGAAAATGTCATAGTATAGCCATCTGGACTAGCTGCTTTGTCAATAGCACATAATTTAATCCCATCGAAGATTCCCTCCTTCGAAAACTTACTTGAAGGCCTATTCTTGTTCCTCCATGTAATAGTTTGAACATTCATTATGTTTAGAGAGGGTCTCCATCTTTCTGGTTCTTTGTACAGATTCTGATAGAACTATACAATATCTTTCTGGTTCTTTGTACAGATTCTGATAGAACTATACAATTGAACTTTCGATTGCAATTGGATCAAAGGATAGTTAATTATTCATTGATCTTCAGAGTCTGTAGTCGTTCCTTGAAAAAACTTAAGAGTTCTTATCCCCACTTTTGATCCATTGAATTCTGGATCTCTACCTCCCATGGATTTCCTCACTTTTGGCTACTTCAACATAGTCCATGGCCAGGTGAGCCCTCATCAGCTACTCATAATCAGTTAGAGGACTGAGATCTTCAGTGGCATCTAGACTGCCTATTTATTCCAGGATTTGATCTTTCCTAGCCTTCTAGTTTCCCCTTTTTCTCTTTCTCCTGAAGGACCACTGGAGGGGGAATCAGGTTGTTTAAGGTGGCTTTAGTACATGTCTCGATACCTGTGTCTGGGAGCTATTTTCATATCCACCAAGCCTTCCAAATTAATTGTTGTAGTATTACTGCACTCCATAAACATCTCTTCTTCCAAGTCTCCATGAAGAAATGCATTCTTTACATCCAATTATTGCGCGTCCAAATGAAGATTAGCTGCATCAGACAAAGAATTCTGATAGTGTTAATTGCTGCAACTGGAGCAAATGTCTCTTGATAATTAAACTGGTACATCTGAGTGAATCCCTTGGCCAGCAATCTTGATTAGTATCTTTCAACTGAGTTGTTAGCTTTATGTTTCACAGTGAAGATCCATTTGCAGCCAATCAATATTTTGTCTGGTGGTAAAGTGATAAGTTCCCATAAAGCCTTTATTTCTTCAATAAATAATAACTCGCTTCTATAAGGATCTACAAAGCTTCCTTCCAGTTCCTGGGATTAGACAGAAATATTATAGACAAGGTAAAGGCTTTATAGGAAGGAGGGAGACTCACTCCCCCTCCTCCCCGGATTTCTCTCCAATTAGAACTAGAATCGTCTCTTCCTCCTTATTGTTCTCCCCTTGAGGAGTTAATGGTGTAATATCAAAGTAGTCCTGAGAAGGAGGCTGATAGCATTTGTATTCTTTCTATGTGAGAGAATATCCGAGCTCTAGGACTAGGATCGAGTTTTCCAGAATTCCTCGAGTAAACAAAGCAGATACACTCAAACATTCCGGAGGAACGATGTATTCATTCTCACCTTTTAAAGCCTTTAGAAGACTCTAAAAATTGAGGGTATTAAGTTGCATTCTGTTGATAAGATAGGCAACAATGAGAATGACATCCCCTAATAGGTTTTTGGTAAAGTTATGGTAAACATAGAGATCTTGTCGCTTCTAACACATGCCTAATTTTCCTCGCAGTCACATTTTGTGCACAAGCGTAGGGACAACGTTGATGGATTATCCCATTAAATTCTAAATACGCACCAAATCTTTTTCCACGTATGTCATTGTCAGTTTGCAAGATTTTTATCTTAGTTTCAGATGAGTACAAATCATCATATCATTCATATTCATATATTACTAAAAGTGGGAACAAAAAAAGTTAAAAATTGAAATACCAAAATAACCCTATAAAGTTGAGTTACTACAATAATACCATTATAAGATATCACATTTTTAAATTAATTAGTTGTAATTTTTTTTCCTACTTTTTTTAATTTCTTACACCTTAATCCCTATCTTTCTAGTAGCACAAGTTGAATATATTTACATTTAATAATCAGTTGAATTTCTATTTTAGTGATCCTCATTCACTATAGGTGTGATTAAATAAGAAGTTTAACGGATAATAACAATGCCTTATAATTAGTACACGTTATAGCAATGCTAATAATGCTCCACATTTTTGCCTTTATGATGAAATATGCTAATAAGTACTATCTTATTGATGGGCAGTAATACATGTTCTCTTCTTTATGTGGTGGTAAATGCTAATAATACCTTTTGCAACCTATTCGAATTCCTAACAAATATTCACATGTTGTTGCCTTATTTATAGTTGAGCAAAATGTTAATAGTTTCTTTTACAACCTCTTCACAATTTGTAGATGCACTCATAATATTTTTTGTTGCCTTAATAATGCTATACATAATGCTAATAATATCACTTACAACCTTTTAAAATTTGTACATGGTCAGAATTTATGGCATTGTAGCCATTTTTGGCCTTTTATTTTCCTTCATTAGTCCTACACCCTCAATAATCTCATGATTTTATATTTACAAAAGTCATTCAACATCTTATATAAATGGACATCAAGCATATTATAACCCTCACTATTGGACGAAACAAACTCAAGAGGTATGACTATTCTACTTTCATTTGTTTTGCTACTTAACGCTTAAAATCCGCTCATTTATCCTTTTTCTTGTCTAGTCCCTTTGATCATCATATTATGTAGCTATATTGGTTTATTTTTTCCGACTTATTAAGATCTGCAATTGAGATTCATAGTGCCATTGCTCATGTTAATTCAAATGAATATTACTGCGTAAGTTCATCTAATTCAAATAGTTTCTCGCAACATCAATCGAAAACTGCTTCACATTGTCCAACGTTTTCCAAGGAAAAGTTCAGCTCATGTTTGCATACAGGGAATATTAAACTAAAATATTGATTGTCTGAAGATATTTTTGTTTGAAAGTATCTTTTTTATGGTTTGTTTTGGTAGGTGGTATATGTTTTGAATTGATTTTAGAACTTATTTAAAAGCGAGGTTGGATTTTTTCATGCATGTGCTTATGGTTATAATTTGTAATAAATAGCAATTAGAGTGACATATGTGGGGTCCTAAATCTCCCTTTAGGATTTGAAGCACAGTTTATCTCTTTCTAGCATAATGGTAGTTAAGCAATAAATTATTTAAGGTATTTTTATATGATTCATATTGTTTGTACTACTTTCATAGGATGCACATGCAATGCATGTGTCCAAATACTAGTCTTATGAAATGACAAGTATTCAAAAGTGTGCCACATAAATTGCTTAGAGATTTGGGGGTGCATAGTATTCAAAAGTGTGCCACATCTAATATGTGTAACCAGTTTCCTGCATTGCTCACTCTTAATTCTTCAATCGATAAGTTTGAAGCAGATAAACACATGACAGGCTCCTCTAAGAGCTTACAAAAATATTTTCTGGTCCCAAAGGGAATTATGTTAGAATAGCCCATCTCTAACCGCTGCTTTTGGAACAGATTCGGTTGTCTGTGCACCTGATATTACATTATCACCCATTCTTCATGTACCATAATTTCCTAGAAACCTATTACTCTCCCTATCCCAATAAATACTGCTTAGAGATTTGGGGGTGCATAGTATTCGAAAGTTATGTCCGAGCAAGTAAATTATCTGAGTCTCATATACCATTATCAGATGCAGTAGGCTCTGCTCTCCATTTTATTTGATTTTTTTTCTAGTTTTTTCAAAGTTAGAGTTATTGATTTATTTTTGTAATTAATTTCTTTTTGATAAATAATAAAGTTCTAATATGCTTATTTTTTCTTTATACATTGTTGATTCGATAAGATTTTGTTAGTTTGAATTTTGAAATGAAAATTTACTAGATAATATAACCAAGCAATTTTCTAGATTTAATACTAAGCAAATAAGACATTGACTAACCAAAAGTGTAGTGGCTGCGGGTTTCGCTTGTCATCCAAAAAAAAATAAAATAAAATTATCTATTGCTTTGTGTCCCCGCATGGAAGAAGAAAAAACAAAGAAAATCATTGGATAGATCAGTCTTGTCTAACACTAGCTTTGCTTTGATGGAAACTTAACTCTGGTTATTAGAAAAATCTGAAATTTGGCGAGTAGGCTTGTAATTAACAAATTTTTTTCCAAGGAACCCTAATGCTACGAGGGAGAAGAACTCACCTCAAAAGGTAGCAACGAGTATTGTTATATCAGGAATAAGAATATATAATCCTATTTAGAATTGGAATAGGAATAGTATGTTGTTTCCTATTTGGTAAAGGATAATATGGTAGTATCTATAAATAGGGCTTCTATGTAATAAGTAAACACAATTCAATAATATTTTTCTCTAATATTTCTCTCATGGTATCAGAGTACTGGTGAGAAACTTTCGACAGGTTACTGTGCTTCAATTTCTAGTGGCTGTCAAGGCTGATTTGTGTCGGCATTTTTTCTGTCAGTTTTGTGTTAAAATCAACACCACCACTAGGTCCCTTACTCTCCAATTACAAAAGCCCAGTCAGAACCACTAGAAAATATCACCTGACTCGCCCACACACGCCGATAAGAGGTGCAACTTTTCTGGCAAGATCTGACCATGCGCCGGTGCATGAGGTCAGTTCTAGCCACTTTCCACCAGCCATTTTTTCCCAGTAGGATCACCTCTCCATTCTGAGGCTACCCATACAATTATTTCTTGATTCCGACCTTCAGAATCAGGTTTCGACAATTTCTAGGTAGATTCCGGTGCGTGTGGCAGTTTTTGGCCAATTTTTTTTATTTTGTTTCGAGTGAGGTCACCTCTGCATTCTGAGGCAAACCCCCCCTTATATTTATTTATTTATTTGTTTATTTTGACTAGTATTCGATGGACAAACTGATTTCATGGTGACAACATTATTTTTTTTCTGTTTTTTTTTTGATTCTTGCAGTTTGTTTCGTAGTTTTTAGATTACAAAAGTTTGATTTTAGAAGATATTTTTTGGATTGATCTGTTTGGCTCCATAAGTGTAGGAATAGGAAGTTCAAATTCTATAATCATTTTTAGAACCATTAATGGGCAGCTCCAACTATTTAGCATGGGCTTTCTCGGTTGAATTATGGTGCAAAGGTCAAGATGTCCACGACCACTTAACAAAATGCCTGTGTGGTAGATAAAAAGGGAAAGCTAGTGAGGAATCTGTAAAAGCCAAAGAACAATGAGAGAAAGTTGATGCTCAATTGTGTAGTATCCTATAGCGATCTATTGGTTCCAGGTTGACCCCTTGTTTCGCCCATTCCAGAAATGTTATTTAGTTTGGGAGAAGGGTCTTGCTTTATATACTAATGAAATATCTCGATTCTATGATGTGATATCTCGATTGACCAACTTATGAAACAAGAATCCAATATGTCTACATACTTAGGACAAGTGCAGGCAGTTTTGGAGGAATTTGGAATATTGATGCCAAAACAAACGTGACAAAACAACAAAAGCATAGGCAGGCGTCGTTTTTAGTCCTTACACTTGTTAGACTTCCTACTGATCATGATTCAGTATGTGATCAGATCTTAGCTAATTCTACCATCTCTTGTTTACTTCATCTTGCTACACCTCCCAGTCATAAAGTAATTTCATCACCCATCATTGACTCCTCTATTCTTGTATCTCAAAATTTTGATAAATGAACATATACTATGGAGAATCGACGAGGAGGAGGTTGTTGTGGAAGATATCGCTCTAAGTGTAGTTATTGTCATAAGCTTGGACACACTCGCGACATATGTATTACTTTGCATGGTCTACCGCCCAGTTATGATCCTATTGCTATATACCACGAATCCTATCAAAATTGTGCAAGTAAGCAAACATCTCTACAAGTAGCATCTATTGCTTAGCCTAATGTTTCTGTTGCTTTGCCCGACTGATCATCCTATAATGTTCATTTCGCTCATGCAGAATATGATGAGATCCTTTTGTATTGAGCAAGGAAATGTCTTCACAAGTAGCCTCGGTTCCTTAGCTTACTGTTCTTGTTGCAGACAATTCTTTTGCTTGTGTTTCACAGTTAAGTACTCTTCGATCATAGGTTATGGACTCAGACACTTCGGATCATATATCTGGTAACAAATCACTATTGATTATTCACAATCTCTTCCTGCTATTACTTGAACCAATGGGATCCAAACAAAATCAAAAGGGGTTGGAAAATCCCAACTTTTATCTTCTGTCACCCTAGATTCTGTTCTTTATATCCCTGCTTCTCCTTTTAATTTGGTATTTTTTAGTCATTTGACGCGAGCCTTACATTGTGGCGTTTATTTTTTGATGATTTTTTCCTTATGCAGAACTGTAGTATGGAACAGATGATTGGCACAGGACATAAATCACAAGGCCTTTACTATGTATCTTACCTCTTCAAATTCCTTTACAACATGCTGTATTATAGATCCTCTAGACCTAATTCACAAACGTTTAGGACATCTGAGTCTATCTAAACTGCGAAAGATGGTGCCTGGTTTGTCTAGTTTATCCTTATTAGATTGTGAGTCGTGTTAGCTTGAGAAACACACTCGTGCTACATTTTCACGTGGTACAGAGTTTGTTTTTTCTTTAGTTCATTATGATATTTGGGGTTCTAGTCGAGTTAGTTCAACCCTAGGATTTCGTTAGTTTCTTTAATAATTATTCAAGATGTACTTAGGTTTTCTTAATGAAAGACTGTTCAGAGTTATTTTCTATATTTTAATTATTTTTTGCTGAAATATAAAACCAGTTTGGTGTTCCTATTCCTATTCGTACTTTTTGTAGTGAATGCGTTAGAATACTTGTCCTCTCAATTTCAGGAGTTAATGACTCACCAAGGAATTAGTCATTGGACATCTTGTCCGTACACCCATAAGTAGAATGGTGTAGCAGAACGAAAGAATAGGCATCTTATTGAGACTTCTCACACTCTTCTCATCGAGTCCCATGTTTCGCTTCATTTTTGGGTCAGTGTCGTCTTTCATCTTGTTATTTAATTAATAGAATGCCCTCATCTCATAATCATGTTCCACATTCCATGTTATTTCCTTTGTCACATCTCTACTTTACCTCCTCGTTTCTTTGGGAGCATATGCTTTGTTCATAACTTAGCTTAAGGGAAAAGATAAATTAGCCCCTTGTGCTCTCAAATGTGTCTTTCTTGGTTACTCTCGAGTTCAAAAAGGGTATCATTGTTATTCTCGTGATCTTCATCGATATCTTATGTCCGCCAGTGTCACATTCTTTGGATCTCAACCTTACTATATATCTTCTGATCATCCTGAGGTCTTACCTCTACCTCAGATCCTACCTGTATTGAATTTTGAGGAATCTATGATTACTTCTACATCTCGAATTGTAGTGCCACCTCTCTTGACATATCATCGTCGTCCGCATCTAGCACCAGTTCCAGATGATTCATGTCATACGCTAGACCCTGTTCCTATTGCGGACTTGCCTCCTCCTAGCCAATTGATTGCATTTCAAAAAGGTATATGATCCACTCGAATTGCTAACCCACATTGTACTTTGTTTAGTTTTCATCGTCTCACACTCCTATGGATCCAAATGTTAAACTCCTTCCAAGACAAGGGGAGCCACTCAGTAATGTTGAAAGGTATAGACGGCTGGTGGGAAAGTTAAATTATCTCATAGTGACTAGACTTGACATCTCTTTCCCTGTGAGTGTTGTAAGTCAATTGATAACATGCCCTCGTGATAGTCATTGAAATGCAGTTCATATTCTGCAATATATAAAGTCATCGCCCGGAAAAGGACTACTCTTCGAAGATCAAGGCCATGAGCGTATCACAGGATATACAAATGTCGTTTGGGCAGGATCACCCTCTGATAGACGTTCTACATTCGAGTATTGTGTCTGAGTAGGAGGTATTGGACATAATGGAAGAGGAAGAAACAAAATGTGGTTGTTTGG
>JAOTQJ010000007.1:9526006-9537900 GCA_025642045.1 Solanum sejunctum
CAAATTGAAAGTGCTACTTGGGAGGCCGAAGCGGACATGCAAAAGCGTTATCCTTATCTTTTCCTCTCTACTCAAGCCTAAGGTACTAGTTCTAAGTCCCCTATGTGATTTCAAGTCTTATGTTTTATCCGCTATGTCATTCATATACATTCATGTTTAGGTTGACAAGTCATTATTATTTCACACTCATGTTGAGATTTTGAAAATGGTGTTTCAAATGTAATGTTGCATTTTAGTTGGGGCTGATTTGTTTATGATCATTCTTGTCTTGTACGTCTCTTTTACATTCGTGGATGAATGTTCCCAAGGGGGAGATATTGAAACGACCCCCAAAAAATATTCCTCAAAATGCCCAGATTTTTAATTTTTATTATATTTCAAAATCTATTTGTTATTTCAAAAAATCTGACTTTGAATTCTTGTTCAGGGCTCCAAATTAGGGGGATAAGCGTATAACCTCAATTTTAGAGCAATTAAATCAAATTATGAAATATCACTAGGTGCAATTTCTAGTGAGGAAATCGCATCCCCTCCGCGACGCGGAGAGGTGTTTTTTGGAACACTATTTTTTTCTTGCCTTGGTCCAAGACTTTAAGTCTTGAGACTAAAAGATCTCATATGTATTTTTATCTATACTTAGACAAATTTCACCCTTATATCATCCTAAACATTTCCAATACTCCCCAAAACACACAGTCATATTTTCACTCCCCAAACTTAAGTCCTAAACCCTCATCCCAAGCTAAGGTTCTCATTCAAGGTTCTTCTTCAAGCTTCAAGTCTCCATTTCTAATCTTCACCAAGTTCATCTCCAAGCTAAGGTACGTGGGTTCTTTCATTGGTTCCTTTCACCCATGATACCCAAGCCTCCCTTTATATAAATTGCATGATTTAAAGTTAATTTACAAATGGGTTTTAATCATTTCGAAATTCACTACACACTATGTTAAAGTTATGTACAGACTATTTTGCCATGTTTTAAGGTATAAATCCTTGATCTATTGTAAGATTTGAGAAGTGATTTTGACGTGTATGTCATGAGGGTGTTGCAAGGTGTTGATTCATTGTTTTACAATAGGTTTTCTTATAGGATTTCATCTCTATTTTGTATGGTTTTATACTACCACTTCACACCCTCTAGGAAGTTTGATTAAATGTCCGGATATGGTTTCTTGAGTAGTTAAAGGTCCAAAGCATGAGATATAATATGAATGACTATATGATGAAGAAATGAGCTTATATATATGATATACTCTATAGAAAGTATTACAGTAGACCATACCCGATCCGAGGGGACAAGAGCCCGGGTAACCATGTTGGGAGTTTATACTCATCAACTATGCGAGGGATTTATACTCCGTCATCGTGTTGGTAAGGTATTATTACCATCAACCATGTGACGAGTTTCTACCACACAACCACCAAGGGGTTATACATTCAATAACTAGCTTGGTCTCTTCTATATATATGATATCCTATATGAGCATGATTTACTTAAGTAATGATCATACATGTCATATTGTATATTATGCCTATTGCTCAATATTATGCATTTTGATTATGATGCCTATCTATTGTTGCATTATATCCTACATACTTAGTACATTCAAACGTACTAATGCATAGTCTATGCCTACATGATGTCACCATGTAGGAACTGGTGCCCAAATTGAGCATCCTTCTCCATGTGGCTAGTTCAGTTCTATTCAAGATAGTTGGTGAGTCCACTTCGTGGACCAAGTTGTAACGACCCCCCAAAAAAGTGCCCAAAAATGTGCCTCGTAAGTGCCCAAAATCATAGTTTCCATGTATCTCAAAATTCGTGCATTATTTTAAAATTCAACTTCATATTCTTGTTCAGGGGGTCAAATCGAGTGAGAAATAGGTCTAACCCAAATTTTGGAGCAACCATATCAAAATCTAAAAATCATAAAAAAAAATGTTATTTAGGAGGGTCAAATTTGAAGGGGCATATCTCTTAGCACACAAAGAGTTAGTAGCCCACACCCAACCAAATTAAAACCCTTTGAATTAGCATTCCAACATATTTAGTTTCACCTCATTCCAAGTTTAGATGAAGGATTTCTGCCTATTTTTATAGAACTCATTTGTGCAGAAATTGTAGATTCCAGTGGGGTTTTCACGTTGCCTCCACGACTCGCCCCTGTTATTTTTGGTGCCTGTTTTAATTTTTTGGTCCAAGACTTATAAGTCTTGGGCCTGAGGGTTCCTACACTTGAAAATACATATACTTATCCTTATTTCATCCTGATATCATCCTTAACATTCCCAAATATCCTCTCAAACAACGACTCATATTTCACCCTAAATTTAACTCTCAAACTCAAGACCAATCTTAAGGATTTCATCAAGGATCTCATTCAAGTTTCGAATCTCCATAACCAATCTTCTTTAAGGGTTCTCCAAAGTCAAGTTATGTGGTGGTGTTCAACCATTGGGTCCTTTCACCCATGGTGCCTAAGCCTCTTGTTTACTAATATTGCATGATTTAAAATTGATTTTACATATGGGTCTTGTATATTGAGAAATTTACTGCACAGTGATTTTAGTTCATCAACGTATGATTGTTTTAGCATGTTTTGAGTTCTCAATCTTGGATCTAATGCTGGATTTGATAATGGGCTTTAATGTGTATGTCTTGGGGGTATTTAAAGGTGTTGATTGATGGTTTTACAACAGATTTTCTTGCATGATTTCATCTCTAAATTGCATAGTCTTTTACCCTCATTACACACCGCCTAGTTGTTCGATAAAATGTTTGGCTAGGATTTCTTGAAAAATTGAAGGTCCAATGCTTGTCTTATGAGTTAAGTGACTTCATGAGGATTTTCAACTTTTTAAAGATATGTTTAATCCATGGAAATGTTGATGATGTTGTAAAGCCGGATTTAAGCCCTTTCTTAAAGATTGCCCTTTCTTAAAGATTGCACCTCTTGTGAGCCCTTTAATGTTGATTTTGATGCAAGGGTAATGTTTGATGATGAATTATTCTTATGTTTGAAGTTGGGGTCACCATTTAAGGTAAATGATATTATAAGCAACTCATGCCATGTTCTCTATGTTTATTTTAAGTTATTAAAGCTCTGTTTATCATATATTATTATGTGGGATTAGGCGTAGCATAGATGGATGGAGGGTTTAGTCTCTTTCCTTAAGCTATGTGCCACCATCGGACTATGTTATACCCTTGCTATAGTAGTGGCTCCATTCAGTACATATTCTCTTAAAATCCCTTTCTGAAATGGGGTGAGACCCTGTTAGGATGGTTGCTTCATTCAAAATGGGGCGGGAGCCTTTAAGGTGAAGTATAATCGTAAATCCTTTCCAAAATAGTGTGGGACCCCATAAGAAGTGTTACTTCATCTGAAATAGGGCGGGACCTCATAAATTGGAGTATAGTTTACCTTGGCAAGTAGATCACATCTTTACTAGTGATTGGTAATCATTGTGATTTCATGTTATAGCTCGCTTGATCTTACATCTATACCGATTGAGGTCTTTTCCTACACTTATGTATCATGGTATATACAATTTCATTGGATTGTAAGTATATCTTACTTCACGATTATTCATGCATGCCATATTATTACTATGCTACCTATTGCTCTTCTCCATGCATTTTGATTATGATTCCTATCTCTTATTGCATTGCATCCTACATACTTAGTACATTTAAACGTATAAACGCATACTCTATGCCTACATGATGTTATCATGTTAGAATCAAAGCTCCTATTGATTCTTTTTGTGGCTAGGTTGATTGTTCAAGTTAGCCTTTGGTGAGTCCTCCATTCTGGGGACAATGACTATTCCCTTATACTATGTTTGAAGACTACCATTCTTTTATTTATGTATTAACTATGAGGGTGAGCCTAGTTGCTTGTCCTGGGACCTTTTCTTATGTATGTAGTAGAGGTGTTTTTGGACATGTTATGTATTATGCTTGAGCTTTAACTAACTTATGATATTCAAGCTATTTAAGTATAAATCTCTCTCTCACTTAGTCCCAATTCTCCTTATTTATGTTTCTTACATTGTTTTAATTGCTTCCATGACCAAGGATGTGTAATAATATGCTCTGAGGCTTGTTTGGGGTTCTTTTGAGTTTCCCATTCGCCGGTCATGTCTAGGCCCTAGGCTTAGGTCATGACACTAGTCTACGTTTCTTCTATTATGTATTGAGACATTCATCTTTATTGTTTACTTTGACTATGAGGGTGAGCCCGATTACTTTTTCTTGGCCCCCGCTCTTATCTATATATTAAAGGTATTTGTTGGATATGTTATGTATCTATTATATGAGTTTAACTCTTATATTTTGACCATGATATTGTACAAGCTTTTCTCTTAGCCCTGGTTTCCCCAATCTTTTATCTTTGACACTTGATTTATTGCACCTGCGACCAAGGATATATAATGATACTTTATAAGGCTTGCTTGGGGTCCCTTCCGATTCCCTTTGCACTATGTCACATCCAGACCCTAGGCTTGGGTCGTGACAATACCTCTCTCCATTCAAATTACAATCTCTCATCAAACTTTTCTGCCATGCCAGCCCTGATCTCTCCAATACCCATTCGTATCATTCATCTAACCTTGATTCCCGCTCATCTTTTGAAAGGTAGGTCAAGAGCCCCTCATTTGATTCATAAAAAATTGAATATCTTCATTATGTAAAGCTTTAAATTGAGCTTCTTCATCATTTACACCTGCACTCAAAACCACCTTATTAACATTCTTACGACCCCCTGATGGGGGAACCCAACACATGCTTGGTCAAAAGATCAAGTTGAGTCATTATCTTTGCTATATTTTCATCCTTTCATGATCTTTGAGTGGTAAGTTCTTTTGACAAAGTAGATAATGCTGAAACCACCTTATCTTCTCGAGTATCCAATGTCCAATTTGTCATTGCCATTTGATCTAATAAAGTTGAATTCACTATGCAAAGTTGAAGTATAATGCCACCCCCTAAAAGATGATTTGCAACTACATTATTTGCATTATCAAGGCTTCAATAAAACACTTCCAACAACACCTTATCCAGATGATCATGGTTAAAATGAAATAGCAACTTTTTTTTAAAAAGCAACCAAGTCTCATGCAATAGTTCACCATCAATCTTTTGATACTTGATAATCTCATCTCGAAGTCAAAAGCATTTTGGAAGGAGTAAAGAATTGCTCTAAAAATGTCTCATTGACTCCTGCTAAGAAGTGAATGATGAAACACCCCTCATGTGCTTCAGAATGCCCTATAATCGTAATTTCTATATATCTCAAAATTTGTGCGTGATTTTAAAAATCCGACTTCATATTCCTGATCAGGGGGAAAATTGAGTAGGAGATGGATATAACTCAGATTTTAGATGACCCATAATAAAAAGTAATTTTCATTAATTTTTTCTTATCCAACGTCTATCTGTGCCCAGGCTATGAGCGCCTAGGGCGCAGACTAGGGTAGTTTGTAGTCTGCATCGCTCCAGGGGTGCAGACCAGTGTAACAGTTTCCTTGATTTTCCTAATTTGCCCAAGGGTATTGGGGTCATAGTGTCACGACCCAAGCCTAGGGCCTAAACATGACACGACGAATGGGGAACCTAAAAGGACTCCAAACAAGCCTCTTAACATATCATTACACATCATTAGTCGTGGAAGCAAGTAAACAACAAAACTGAATTAGAAATAGGGGCAAGTAACTAAAGGAAATCTTTCATAACATCAACATCAAAACTGCAAAGTCAAGGTTCAACACATAACATATCCAATAACACCTCTACTACATAGATAAGAGTAGGGGCCAAGACAAGCAACTGGGCTCACCCTCATAGTTAATATATACATAAAAGAAATATAGTCTTAGAATATAACATGAGCTCATAAACATTGTCCTCGAAATGGAGTACTCACTAAATAGCTTAAGAGAAATTGTACTAGTCACATGGAGGAAGATGCTCAACTGGGATTCGGTTTCTATATGGTGACATCATGTAGGCATAGAGTATGCCTTAGTACGTTTGAATGTACTAAGTATGTAGGATGCAATGCAACAAAAGATAAGCAATGTAATCAAAATGCATAAGCATAGGCAATGAGTAACATATAATAATATTACATGCATGGAAGATGCTTGAAGTAAATCATGCTTACATAGAACATAATACATGTGTAAGGAAAGACCATTAATAGTGAATCAAGGCCTACCACGTCCTTGTAGAGGCGAATGAGATACAAACTCCTCAATGTGGTTGATGATGTACAAACCCCTCAACATGATTGGTGAGGTACAAACCCCTCAACATGGTTAGCAAGGTAAAAACCCCTCAATATGGTTGCATGGGCCTACCACCTCCTGAGTGAGGCAACTGAGGTACAAACCCTTCAACATGGTTGCATGAGCCTACTAGTTCCTGAGCGAGCCGATCGAGGTTCTAGCCCCTCAGCATGGTTACCCAGGCCTACAAGCTCCCGAGTGAGGCTTGGTTAATTCCTAATAGTATAGAGATAAAATCATATACATACATTCCTTTCATCACCATATAGTTATCCAACTCATAGGATATGTATTGGGACCTTGAATTCATCAAGAAACAGACATTTTATCAAACACTTGGTGGGTGTGCAATACGAGTGTAAAACCATACAATTAAAGAGTGAAGTCATGAAAGAAATCTTGAAGTAAATTATCCCATCAATAATTGGTAACACCATCATACAATATACATCAAAACCCTTCATCAAATCTCAAGATAGATCTCAAATTCATAAATCCAAATATGCATAAACAGTCATACTTTTGCAAAACCCACCAACTTAGTTCATAGTCAAATTCATAATAGAAAACCGATGAGTTAATCAACTTTAAATCATGCAATTTAGGTAAAAAAGAAGCTTACACATCATGGGTGAAAGGAACCCATGAAATAAACCCACATACTTTAGCTTTGGAGAATCCTTAAAGAAGATTGAAGATTGAGACTTGAAACTTGAATGAGAACTTGAAGGTCAGGATGAGTTTTGGGACTTGAAATTTACAGTGAAATATGAGTCTTAAGTGTTTGAGTGAGTATTGGAGAATGTCCTGAATGATATGATGGTGAAATATGGATAAGTATTTTCATGCATGGGAGGACTTAGGCCCAAGGCCCAAAAGCCTTGGACTAAGATAATCACTAGCAAAAAAATACATAGGTCTACATCTGGTCTACAACATGGACATGCCACAAAGGTAAGATTTACATAGGTCCGCGACGACTGCGCATCACGGCATTATCGCATATTGATTCGGGAAATTAAAATTTTAGGAAAATGAAATTGTGATTCGTTTGCTGTAAAATTGGAGTTAGACCCATTTCACACTCAATTTGACTCCTCAAACAAGAATATGAAGTTGGATTTTTGATATCACGCACAAATTTTGAGATATATGAAAATTATGATTCTGGCTATTTTCGAGGCACATTTTCAGGCACTTTTTAGGGTCGTACAATATCTCCCCCTCAGGAACATTCATCCCCAAATATAAAAGAAACATATATGAGAAATATAATCATGACAATTTCAGTCCACATAAGGATACAAAAAAGCACTTAAACATCATTTCAAAAATGTCAACATAATTGTGAAATCATCATGAACTTGTCACTTTAAGCATGAACGCATGCAAATGTCATGGGCAAAACTTAGACTTAAAATCACGTAGGGGAGTTAGATCAATACCTTAGCTTGAATAGAATGAAAAAGATAAGGATATTTCTTTTGCATGTCCACTTCAGCCTCCCAGGTATCACTTTCAACTTATTGATCCCTCCAAAGGACCTTAACAGAAGCAACGTCCTTGTTCCTTAGCCTTTTCGCTTGCCTATATAAGATCTCCACTAGAACCTCCTAATAGGTCAAGCTATCTTCAACTACACCCACAACATCCAATGGAACAATATCATTCAGATCACCCACACACTTCCTCAACATAGACACATGAAACACCGGATGAACTATATTTATTTCACTAGGCAACTCCAGCTCATAAGCCACCTTACCAATCCTCCTTATCACCCTATAAAGACCCACATATCTAGATCATATCTTACCCTTCTTACCAAAATAAACCACATACTTCATGGGTGAAACCTTCAAATAAACCCAATCACCAACTTTGAATTCAAGATCCCTTCTCCTTGCATCGGCGTAGGACTTTTGGCTACATTGGGTTGTCTTCAACATTTCTCTAATCATCCTAAACTTCTCAACAGCTTGCATAACCAGATATGGTCCCAAGAAAGCCACCTCTCCAACCTCAAACAACCCAATAGGTAATTTACAACATCTACCATTGAGAGCCTCAAAAAGGGCCATACTGATGCTAGAATGATAGCTATTATTATAGGTAAACTCAATCAATGGAAGATGATCATCCAAACTGCCTTTAAACTCCAATACACAAGCCTTAAACTTATCCTCAGGTGTTTGGATAGTTTTTTTGGCTTGCCATCCATTTTAGGGTGAAAGGTCGTACTAAGTTTAACTCTTGTATCAAGACCCCTTTGGAAGGACCTCTAAAAATGTGAAATACATTGAGCACCATGATCCAATATGATGGACAAAGGAACCCTGTGCAACCTCACCTTGTCATGAATGTACAACCTAGTATAATCTTCAGCCCCATATGTAGTTTTCATTGGTAGAAAGTGAGCTGATTTAATCATCTTATAAACCACAACCCAAATGGAATCAAAACCCATTCTAGTCTTGATCAACCTAACCACAAAATCCATATTAACCTCTTCCCACTTCCAAGTACTTATTTCTTGGATTAGGCCATCCGACCTTTGATCTCGGCTTTAACTTGTTGACAACTATGACAATTAGAATCAAATTTGGCAATATCCCTCTTCATGTCTCCCCACCAATATGCATCTCTCAAATCTCTATACATTTTAGTATATATGGGTTGAATATAATAGGAAAAACCATGAGCCTTAACAAGAATATTTTCTCTCAAGCCATCAAGACAAGGCACACATAACCTACCTTGATATCTAAGGACACCATCTCTCCCTTGGGAGAAAACCTTACCATCTTTTACCAATGCCTTCAATTCTAACAAGGCAGAGTCAAGATATTTCTTACCTTTCACCTCCTGAACCAATGAAGATTTTGAACCATCAACGACAACACCACCATTATTAACCTCTTCTAACCTAAATTCCAATCTAGCCAACCGATGGACCTCCCTAGCCACCCTATTGCCACCATCATCAACATGAGCTAGGCAACCTATGAACACCCTACTTACAGCATCAACCACCATATTAGCCTTACCTAGATAATAATGCACACTCATATCATAGTCCTTAAAAAGTTCTAGCCCCTTCTTTGTCTTAAGTTGAGATCTTTTTTAATAAAGGCATATTGGAGACTCTTATGATCAGTGAGCACATCAACATTCACCCCATACAAATAATGATGCCACATCTTTAATGCAAATACCACCACAGCTAGTTCAAAATCATAAGTAGGATAATTCTTTTCATTCACTTTGATGCTTAGACGCATAAGCTATTACCTTATCATTTTGCATCAACACATCACCCAAACCAATCAAGGAGGTATCATAATACACAAAAACATCCGTCCAACTCTTCCGGTAGAGACAAGATAAGAGCAGACACAAATTTATCCTTCAAGGTTTGGAAACTCTTCCAAAACTCATCGTCCCATAAAAAACAAACTTAGCCTTCTTTTGAGTCAATTTAGTCATGGGAAAGGCAATAGAAAAGGACCCATTCACAAATCTCTAGAAATAACCCATTAAGCCCAAGAAGCTTCTAATACCGACGGGGTCAATGGTCTAGGCTAATTTTTAATCACATCCATCTTTTTAGCATACATCTTAATACCATTCCCCAATACCACATGCCTAGCAAAGCAACCTCGTTTAACCAAAATTCACATTTTTCATACTTGGCATACAACTTCTCTTCCCTCAATCTTTGTAGCAGTACCTTCAAGTCACCCATACGCTCCTCCTTACTATGTGAATAGATCAAAATATCATCAATGAAGACTACAACAAAAAAATCAAGGTAGGGTTTGAAGACCCTATTTATAAGATCCATGAAGGTAGACGATGCATTCGTCAACCCAAAAGACATCAAAACAAACTCATAATGCATATACCTAGTCTAGAAGGCCATGTTGGGAATATCATACTCCCTCACATTCACTTGATGATACCCAGACCGAAGATCAATCTTAGAGAAATGACTATCCCCTTGTAATTGGTCAAATAAATCATCAATCCTTGGAAGAGGATATTTATTCTTTATGATGATCCTATTGTGAAATGACCCCAAAAAATGCCTGAAAATATGCCTCAAAAGTGCCTAGAATCGTAATTTCTATATACCTCAAAATTTTGTGTGATATCAAAAAATCAGACTTCATATTCTTGTTCAAGGAGTCAAACTTAAGGGAGGAAAGGGTCTAACCCTGATATAAGAGCGAAATATTAGCAATTACGAAATTTCAAGATTGGAATTTCCAGTGGCAAATCCGTGATGCTTCCACGAAGTGCCACAACACAAAAACAATGGCATGTTCTTTTAACTTGGTCCAAGACTTCTAAGCCTTGGGCCTAAGTGTTCCCATTTACTAAAATACCTATACTTAGCCATATTTTACCCTCACATCATCTTAAATATTTCCCAATACTCACTCAAAAACTTAGCCATATTTTTTACTCCTAAATTCAAGTCTCAAAATGTCTTTCGGATCTAAAGATTTCCTTCAAGCTTCAAGCCTCCATTTTCAATATTCACCAAGAGTTTCTCCAAAGATAAGGTATGTGAGATTCTTTCATAGGTTCCTTTCACCCATAATACCCAAGCTTTCCTTTTTTTGACAAATTGCATGTTTTAAAGGTATTTATTTATGGGTCTTGATTATTACGAAAATCACTACACACTATGTTGAAGCTCATGAAATTGTGTCTGTTTTGCTATGTTTGGGGTTATGAAACCAAGAACTATTGTAAGATTTAGTGAAAGGTTTTTGATGTAAATTGTTTGAGGGTTCACAAAGTACTTATTGAACGTTTTACATTGCATTTAATACTATGATTTCACTCTTGAATTGTATGGTTTTACACTAGCGCTACACACCCTCTAAGTGTTTGATAAAATGCCTGAATGTGATTTTTTGAGGAATTGAAGGTCCATAGTATGAGATATAATATGAATGACTATATTATTATGAAAAGAGCTTGTTCATATGGTATATTCTATATAAAGTGTTGCATTACACCATGTTCGATGTAGGGGGACTAAGAGCCCGGGTAACCTAGTTGAGGGGTTGTACCTCAAACACTAGGGTGGTAGGTGAGATTAACCTAGTTAAGGGTTTTGTACCTCACATACTAGGATGATGGGTAAGATCATCATTAACCTAGTTAAGGGGTTTCTACCTCACACACTAAGGTAATGAGTGAGATCATCATCAACCTACCAAGGGGTTTATACTTTGGAAATCTAGTTTGGTTTCTTCTACACATATGATATCTTATATAAGCATGAGTTACTTAAGCATTGATCATACATGCCATATTGTTATATTATGCCTACAGCTTATTGTTATGAATTTTGATTATGATGCTTATCTCTTGTTGCATTGCATCCTACATACTTAGTACATTCAAATATACTAACGCATACTCTTGCCTACATGATATTACCATGTAAAATCGAAGCCTATGCTGATCCTCCTCCTTCTACACATGCTAGTTCAGTACTACTCAAGCTAGTTGGTGAGTGCTCCACTTTGGGGACCTTTATCTAGCTTCTCTTATTATATACTGAGACACTCTTGTTTATGTTC
>JAOTQJ010000007.1:9538000-9550206 GCA_025642045.1 Solanum sejunctum
TTTCTATTTTAATCCAATTAAGGACTCTCGACTTCAACTAAATTGTTACCCGCGAAAATTCACTTAATCCCATACTCCCGCACCATAAGTTAGTAAAATTTAGAATACACCCCAATCACAAAATTTTTTTCGGATGAGCAATTAACTTCCATTTAATTAATTACGGGGTCTAACAACCTTGATAGACCTTCCACACATTGTAAGCTTTTCTTTGGTGATCCTCAAGCTCCTCTAATGCTTTCTTTTTTTATATGCTTGTAGGTCTTGGAGATCTTTTGCTTGACTCCTTGTGAATGGTGAGGGGTATATGTCACTCATGTTGGTATCATCTATGCTTTGCATAGGAATCCTTGGGAGTCGAACAAAAAATCATTCTAGATCAAACTCGATATTTTTGAGTTAATCGGATTGTCATAATTTTGATTCGGACATATTTTCCAAGAATGTTGATCAAAGTCAACTCTTGGCCAGTTCTGATTGCTAAAATGTTAAAAATGGTACAAACTCCAACCGAAAGCCCCGGGATTCAAGTCAACCACCTTTCTAGACTAATTTGACCATTCTAAAGCTGATTGAATTGTCAGAAATCTATTTTGGGGTTGTTTTCCCACATTTTAACTTGAAAATGACTTTTTCAACTTATAAAGACCTTCCAACATGGAAACTTGTACAAAAACTAAATGAATGACCAGACGATCGAGCTACCAGCGCCAACAGATCATAAATGACCTGAGGTCGCTATGGAAACTCTCTAAACGGCAAAACAGACACAATAAAAGAAAAATGACCTGTAGGATCATTACAAATGCATAGACATTATACACTTGGAAAACTATTCTTTAGTGAAATTATCACAATTGACTATGTGAAGTCAAAGGAGAATGTGTTAGACCCACTTAGAAATAACAACAAAGCGAGTTAAGAAATCATCAAAGGAAATGGATTTAAGGCTTAGGAAAAGTCACCATGGCAGTAATTCTACCTAGTAGATATGACTGGAGATCCTAGAGCCAAGTTCATACTCGTGATGAAGACAGTGATTAATGACAAGGATAAAATATAAAAGATTATTAACAGATTAATAAAGCTTTAAGTTTTTTAACGAGTTAATAAAGCTTTAAGTTTGTTAATGGTTTCTAAGTTTGGCAAATTTGATCAGATAGTGTATTTACGCAATAATACGGTTAGAAAGCACCTATATGAGTGTAAAGTGTAAGTTAATTCAAAGAGGATGATTGCAAAACCCCATTATGGTTGAAATGAACACAGCCGTAGAACCATAAACGGTAAAGGAATTACTGTGGGAGCACCTATTTTCTCCCTTACCATTATTATTAAACTAGCATTATTTTTTTTTTTTAAACTTGATTATGAATGTTGTCACATTTACTGTGGATATTTTACCATTTTTCTGTTAGGACTTCTATTTCTTGAATAATTTTGTCATTGTGTATTTATTTTTGCTTTTATAATTTATATATATATATATATAAAATATTTTTTTTAATTGAAAAATTATCAAAAATAGTTTTTTTTTAATTTCATAGCGATAGAAATGGGCTATCACTGATTATGTTTCTGTTGTAGTCATCCTTGTACAATAGTATTAAAAAAATGTTTTCCTGTAAACGTGACATATTGTAGACTGTCTAAGCTCATTTAGGGGGAAAAACTTGCAATCATCAAATTGTATGCATGGAAGACATTTTTATTATTTAAAAGACGTAAAACTATTCACTATTGGATTGGACAATAAATTTCAAGGGTTAGGTCCTTTCTTTTGCAAGTTCAAGGTAGGGGTGTCAAATTAACTTATTTATGTTGAATTTTAAAATTTATAAATCAAATTAATAAAATTGAGCTTTTCAAACTTTAATTTTTTCGGAGTTTTAATATTTTTTCAAGTTTCTTTGATAAAATATTCATGCTTCAATTATTTTTTTAGTCCTATCAAAATATAACTATCTAAAATATTTTTCAAGAAAATAACAGAAATAATGACACTAAAATATTTAATAAAAAATAATAATAAAATCATATAAAACAAATATTGTAAATTAAAAACAGATATCATCATTCTTAGTGTTGAATTGATTTTTATTATAAGTATTAATATTGATCTTTATTAAAATTACTAATATATGAACTATAACCTTTATTTGATCATTGAAAATTCTAAGTTTCGAACTTGAAATAATATGTTAAGAGATAAAAATTATGAAAAAGTATAAAAAGATCTATGAATTATATCAAACAAAATACTTCTATATATAAAAAAAATTTAAAAATTATATATAAAATGTAAGTTGATTTGATCTTAGATTGACTTTTTAAGTTAAAATTAACTCAACCCAAGTACAGTTGACTTTTTTTCCATTATCAAACTAAATCAAATCAAATCGCTAATCATTTTTTATTGTTGTTGTTGATTGAACTCAATGATATGTGGAATTTGGTTTGGTTCTCAATTCCATCTTTTTGTTCGATCACTCCTCGATAAAGGCTTTGAAATTAGAAGCTTATTCAGAATTTCAACACTATGAATTTGTGTTTTGATTTATTATATCCCTTTTGATTTAATGAATTTGAACTTTATTATTTATATTTATTTAATAATTTTGTACATATAGTTCACCTTTAAAGATTTCATGTTTAAACTCTGAATATAGATAAAATTTTATTAAAGAACTTTTAGACCTTGCATTACATAATTTGAATTTAATCAAAATTTCAATGATAATATCTAATATGAAAAAAAAAAAGAAATTATCTCTGCTGTTGCTGCTGAAGCAGAAATCTCTACCCGTTAAGAGTCCATCAAATTATTGAATTTGCAATTATGGTGACTTGACTTAGCAAAAACCATTCTTTTCCAAAAATATTAAACTACAAGAGAAGAAGGTGACCTTACTATCTGCTTTGTCATACCAAGTTGACTTTTTCTTCCTAAATACTTTTCAATTATTTGGAACCAAATTATATGCTCTTTTAAGATCTAGAAACTTTTACTAGAAAATTTCTCAATTACACATTAGTGCGTAGACCTTTAATGCAGTTAAACTATAAAATAACTTAAAACTAGTGATCAAGATTTTATAAGGCTGGTTCAAGCAGACAAAAGAAGAAAAGACAGGTCAATTGGAAGATTGTTGCATTCTATGCACATTTTCTATATTATATGACCTAATCACTCTATAAAACCAAAAAAGGGAACAAATAAGTTGGTAAACTCTAATTTATCATTTTATTCCTATTAATAATAGATTTACTCATTATATTTTTCCAAATCATTAAATTAATGACCTCAAATAGAGGATATGATAGGGAAAATAAATTTGTTCTATCTTAATTTATCAAATATAATAACTAAAAATAAAAATTAAATTAGAAAATTTTGACAACTAAAAATAAAATGGAGGAAGCAATTGTCAACTCCTTCTTTGATTATTTTAAAAATGAAAAGCAAAATTTGAATTATCAGATCTGTCATCCACATTTCTTAAGATACTTTGTGGTAGGTATTAATTCCATAAAAATGTCTGGTTTTTCTTTACTTTCCAAGGTTCAAAGTAATCCAAATTTTGACCATCAATAAAATGTATTGTTTTGAGTTTTTTTTTTTAATTGAGGAAGACTACAACTAACATTACTTTTATTCTAATGTGTAGGGGGGAAAACGTGTGTGGATAAAGGACGGGCTAGTCCATGACACGTGGTTAAGTAAGAATTGGTGAGACGCTCTTTCTATTTTCTTTTTTTGAATAAAATCACATTATTATAATTTTGAAATTTTCGCAAAAATGTTTCCAAAAGCAAAATCAAGGTTGATAAACTAGTTTACTGTTTTTTCTATTTATTTTTATTTGGCATTATTTTATTTGTTAAGATCAAAATATATAAATTTTAATTAATATTTTAGAAAATATTTTTTTCATCATATTAATGTGAAAAGGATTACAAATTATAACATTTCTTGTATAGTTTTCAATCATCTAACTTTATATTTTATATATTAAATTTAGTTATTTAAATTTAAGTTTAAAGTTTAGTTAAGTTAACTTTAAAAAATAAAAATATTAACAAGTAAAAAATAAAAGGAGTAATAACATAAATTCATTTTTAGAGCCGGAGAGAGGCATTCAAAAAATTCTACGACTTCCCCACAAAAGCCTTTCTTTTTTTTTTTTTTTTTTGAGAATTTCTATCTTCTTCTTGCTAGTACTTTCTAATTTGAGCAATGTCACATATGTATTCAGTTTCTCCCTCGGAGGTTTGCCCCAAAAGGAAATGACATTAACACAGAATTTTATTTGTGGGATTCACTTTCGCTAGTTGTTGTTACTACAATGACAATTTTTCCCATAAATATTAGTCTAGTTTAACTAGTAGGTCAGTTGTTTTTCAATGTGCTACAAATTGAAACCACTAGAGTAAACAAGGATTAATTTAGGAAAGAAATGGTGTGTTACGTATGAGAAAATGATTAAATACAAAAAGGAAAAATGTTGTAATTACAGCGAAGGAATGATATGATTATGTTGATGAATCGGTGTTGGATCGAGAGAAATTTGGAGTGGTCAAACATGCTTGCAGGGCTCTTTCAAGGTTATTTACAATTTCAGTCATTGTTGGTCGATCTCTACCTTCTAATGTAGTACAATCAGCTGCAAGATAACCTACATATGACACTGCCTCTATCTCAAATGGTGTTGGTGGAGGAACTCTACGATCCAACACCCTATGAATCTCATCTTGTACTATGTATGGCACAACAAAATCAACCACATTTCTTGGTACACCATTCTCATTCTTGTGAATTGCCTTGTACCCTGACAACAACTCTAGCATCATTACTCCAAAACTATAAACATCACTTTTTGTTGTCAATTGTTGCAATCTGTAGTATTCGGGGTCCATGTACCCCACCGTGCCTGCCGCGCGCAAAGAAAGGTGTGTTTCATCCTCTTGTGGACCCAATAAGGACAGTCCAAAGTCGGACACCTTGGCGTTACCATTGGTGTCGAGCAATATGTTGGACGACTTAATGTCTCGGTGGATGACAGCTGGCACGGCATACTCGTGGAGGTACTCGATGCCACGGGACGCGTCCAATGCCACTTTGATCCTAGCAGTCCATGATACTAGTGATGAGGTCTCAAGCTTGTGGAGATGGTCATGGAGAGTGCCATTGTTCATGTACTCAAAAACCAAGACACGTTCATTGTTGTCCTCACAATAACCATATAACCTAACAAGGTTCTTGTGATTGAGGCGTGACAAGAACTCTAGCTCATTGAGGAATGCACTGTCTTTGTCCTCTTGTCTATACTTTGAGCCACCAGCATAGGAAGACGAGGCTGAAGCTTCTGCCCTTTTTATGGCTACTTCGCGTCCGTCTTCAAGCGTAGCATGATAAACAGAACCAAAACTTCCACTCCCAATTTTGTGCTCTTCAGAGAAGTTATTCGTCACTTGAAGTAACACTTGCAAGGAAAATTCTTCTAAGTGACCCCCATTTCCCATGCTAATCAATTGACTAAGTCTTTTTTCCAAGACTGGTGGTGGCTGAGGACCCAATTGATCTTGAACTTGAGATATCTGGCTGCCTTGCTGGGGAGGTGTCCCGCCCTCATCAAGGCGGCCAGAGTCGTGTACTCTGCATCCTCTAATCTTGCAATACTTGAGAAACAAGATTAAAAGGACACTCAAAGTCATCAAGGACCCAACACAACCTACCACTAGAAATGCCACATTTCTCCTATTCCACAGATCACTTCCTCCAGTCGACTGAGATGGCGTTGGCTGTGGGGATAATGGTGGTGGCGAAGAACCTGACCCGTTCACAACTGGGGGATTGTTACCAAATTCTGTCAAACCACAATGTTGACATATCATTAGTTGTTGACCGCAAAACTTAGCATAATTCGGCAAAGGTGAACAAGGACATGAAGTAGTACATGATCCTGGAACAACTTCTACACCATTATACACTGCTGGATTTGAATTGAAAATATCATTGCCCCAACAGAACAGGGATAAATTTGAGGTCAAAATGCCACAAAAAATGTCTTGTTTTGCTTCTAATGTTTGAAAAGATGTCTCACTCAAAGACGAAGGGAGACTAAAGCCATTTTCTCCCCAGCAAACCACTGTCCCATTAATCCTTAAAACACAACCCCTAGTATCACCTAAAGCAAGAGATATAAATTTGCCAATTGGCTCTTCTCCTAGCCTATCTCCCCAGCAAGCCAAGCTACCATTCCTGGAGATGGCACAAGCTTGTCGAGAACCAGCTGCAATTTCACTGTAATTCCCCGAGGGAACAGCATCAATGACATTTCTGAAACTTCCTAGACATTGGATTTGTCCAGATGGCAACAACCCGCAAACAAAATCTTCTCCAACAGCCAGATTTGAAGTCAGTGAGCTGCTATTTGATGAAGTGAATTCACGCCACTGCCAACATTGAAGCCTATTGGTTCCATTAACGATTCCACAAATATGGGAATTCCCAGAATCAAGATTCGTCAGCCATGGGCCAACATAAATCCTTTTATAAGTCATATCTGTGCCATTGTTTGAGAACCTCCAACACACCATGATTGAAGTAGAAGACGAGGTCAACCCACAAAGGAAACCATTTCCACCCACAATCCCAGTGAAGGAAACGGAAGGGTTCAAAGGGATTTGAATTCCCTGAGGAAAACTAGTACAATTGAGAGATGATTGTTGGGGAAACGAGGGAGAAGAAATCAATGCACAAACCAATGTGTGATTAGAAGTTTTGGAAATGGAAACAGTGGAAAGTGAAGAAATGGGTTGGAACCAAAGAGAAATGAAAACTAAAGAAAAGAAAAGGCGAGTTTTTTCATCAAGAATGGCCATAGAAATGGTGAGATGGAAGGTGCTTTCATGGTGTTTTTGTGAAATGTTGTGAGGTTTGAGCAACAGCTTTAAGGGGGGTGTTTTTGAAGAAGAATCAAAGTAAAGGAAAACGCGGATTAGAAATGGCAGGTAGTGAGGACTGAGGACCCAAGACCAAGTCCCTTCATACGAAATTTAGAAAATTAATGGGCAAAAGGCCCCACAGG
Source organism: Solanum sejunctum (assembly GCA_025642045.1). Taxonomy (NCBI): domain Eukaryota; kingdom Viridiplantae; phylum Streptophyta; class Magnoliopsida; order Solanales; family Solanaceae; genus Solanum; species Solanum sejunctum. The sequence continues at coordinate 9,545,092 of JAOTQJ010000007.1, forward strand.
ACTAGTACGATTGCAGTAAAACTTTCAAAATCTTGTACTCAATAATTACATGGACCTTTTTACCCCTTCAACTTCAATTCTTTTTTCTTAAAACAACGTGACCTCTCAAATTGGTCAATATAGCTTACTTTTCTTCCTTACTTTGAAATTGAAATGTCTCATTTTTAGCTAAATTGATAGCTTCCCAAGCAATATATTTTATCCCTGACTACACCTTCAATTGTAACTATATTAATTATTCCAATTATACTCCCCTCTCTCAATACGTGACACTTTCCGCTTTTCATTTTTGAGAAACCAAATATTTTGAGTTTGATTGATAATTTGCATATGAAAATTTTAATTTATTTAAAATAAAATTCATATGTTCATAAACTATGTAAAAAATAATATAAGTCACATTGATATATTTGAAAAGATATATGAAAAAATTTATGATTTGATAGAATTGTTTGAATCTCAAAATTCAAAAGATGTCACATAAATTGAGGTAGATAAGATATATTCCTTCATGGTAAAAAATCACTACATTTTCAACTTTAAATAGAAAATCAAACTCCTCTTTAACTTTAAGAGTTTGTTTGGCTTACCTTAAAAGTTGATTAAATCTGTTTTAAGCTTTTTTTAATTTATAAAAGTATTTGATAATTTTCAAAACAAATTAAAAAAGATTAAAATTTGCTTAAAATAAGTTAAAAGTTAAAAGTAGTACCCTCCTAACGTTTTATTTTTTAGATTAAAAGTTGTTATATTTTGACCAAAAAATTACCTTACTCTTCTCGCCGCGCTCTCTCTTCACAAAGCTTGAGTTCTCTTCCTCCACTGCCATTAATGTAAGTTTCATTATTTCTTTTATTTTTTCATTAGTTTTTATTGAAAAATTGTTACTAGTCCAACTTTTCTTCTTGTTTAAAAAATTGGATACTGTAAAAATTTTATCTTAAATTATGTATATAAAATTTACTTAAATAATAAGTTTTTATTGATATTGAATTAAAATATACATTTATTTTACTTTATTTTATTTTTTTAGACAGAAAAATCTTAAAGTAATCAGTTTTTATAATGTTAACAGATTGAAGGGTATTTCAAATATTTTTAATTAAAAAGTTGCTTACATCACTTATGTGCCAAACATATCAACAACTTTTTTTTCAGCTACATCACTTTTATCTAAACACATAGTTGCTTATTTTTCAAATAAATTTCATCACTTTAAAAAGTGATTCTAAAGTATTTTTTAAAAGTTATTTTTTAGCTAAGCCAAGCAGTGTCTAAGAAGTCGTTTGGTAGGATGGGTCAGGGGAAATAATCTACGGATAGGGAAATGGTATTAGTTAATACTATGCTTGATAGAAGTTGGACTCATGTATTAGTTAATACCTCATACATGGTATGAACTAATACCTCCCATTTGATAGTTTTAGCTAATCCCTTGGATTTAATACCATGGGATTATATATAAAGGACAAAAATGTCCCTAAAATTCTTTTACACTTTTTTTTTATTTTCTTGATTTTATATTTTACATTTGTAGTTTTGTACTATTAAATTTATTTAAAAAATTATTTTATAAAATTTATTTATTTGTTAGTTCATATTTTCATAATATAAAAATAAATAACTTTACCATATCAATTTTTTAAATTTTATTTATTTGTGGTCAGCGATGCGAACCTGTAGGTGGAACAGGTCCACGACGCGGATCTGTCGTGCACCTGTGTATTTTTAAAAATTCAACACCTATCCAAATTAAAAAGAAAAAAAATATAAGTGTGTGTCTGCGTCGCGGCCCTAACGCGTACCCTAACTGTCTCAATTTTCGGATCAAAAAAATATTTTTTGATCCGGATGCTCTAAAATCGAGTGGAGACCACTTTTCGACCCAGTTTTTCATGCTGATCGCAAATTCAGTCTCAAATTTTTTATCCGAGCTTGGGAATACGCATTATGCACACGATTTCATTCTAGGGATATTTTGATAATTTTATCTAGTGTTACATTATCTCCCCCTTAGGATCATTCCTCCTCGAATGATGAGTAAGGGTGGATATCAAGGCACGAATAGACTCAGAATTCACCTTAACACTCCCATCAATCAATCAAACTTTCGACTCCTCACCACTATCAACAATCTTTATTCGGACTCAAGAATAGACAATCAACTCAAGAAAAAGAAATTAATTAAGTTGAAGGTAAGAATATTACTTTCAACATTATCATCATCAAGCACGAATAATGATCAAGACTCCTCTCGATACACAATCAGTTCGAAATGTTTAAGCACTTCAAAAATCAGTCTTTCGAACTCAAGAAGGAAACCACCAATTCTAATGGAGAATGGGACCATTGTCACATAAGGCTCTATGTACAATTCTCAAGCTTAGCACCTCATCTCAATGGTGCTCTCCTTCACAAACTCTACTCCATCAACCTACTCATAGCTCCTATTCAACTCTCTACCGATCCACATCCTCTGATTCCATTCAAGCCTACCTCTGAGCCTCAAGGTGCTATTCCTAAGACGATCGTATCCATACAAGGCTAACCCTGAATACTCAACTTTATACTTCTTTAGGGGCTTTCATTAAAAAATAACTAGTCCTCTTCACTACCTCACCACTCTCACTTAAGTCCCTTGTTACGAAGTCTTTAATAATCTATCATCAATACTGGCATAATAACAACCATACATTTAAGCCTATCACTCTAACTCCTTCAACTATGTCTTAGAATTTTTTTAAGCCTACTTAACACTTCTACCTCCAATATTCAATGAACTCTCACTCAAAGTCACACCAATATACTCTTTACTTATCTATTGCACATCATAGGGTATCATCTCTCTCCCTATCCCTATCTCTATCCCTACATGACACAAGTTTAACACTAATATCACCTTGATGCTATATTTACTCCTTCTCATCTACCCGCACTCTCAGTCTACTATTATCAGCATCATAATTTGGACCTAGAAGAACTCATTATCCCCCCCTTTGGTGAAACCTCAAATTTCTACCTCTCTATGCAAAGTAAACATGAATACCATCAAGGGCTTGCATACTCAAGTACACAAAGGCTCACAAGGAACATCAACTCAAGGATAGAAACTCAACTCCATTATCACAATTCAGGAGTACTTATTCCCTCCCATCACCCATAACTCGTCTGCTACCATCAATAATGGCATAATAAGCCGAAGGTCAGTACATGTGTAAGACGACATCAGGATCAAGAACTTTCACTCTCTCTCATCAACCATCACTCCTTTACTATCGTTAATACTTTTATCAAGACTGAAAAGCTAGATTACTCAAAGAGCTTTGAATGAAAGATCATTAGCACGATTCAATAGAGAAATCTTACCTAAGAACATTTGAAATGAAGTACAGTTTTCCTCGCCTATCAGGACTCACTCTGAGCTCCCAGAACTATACGTAGTATAAATTCAGGTCACATCTCATTTAATCAATAACTCATCTAGTGTCAACAACATCACTATCAAGACTGGAAGGAAGGATTATTGGAAAGACTTGGAGGGAAAGATCATGAACACGATACATTTAAAGAAGTCAATCTGAGAGCATTCGTAATGTAATACAACCTTATTTACCCCTTTTTGGATCCATCGTGAATTTGTGGAATTGAATATGTTGTGAAACTCAAGTTGCATCTTGAATGACAAAACGGTTGGGAATTCTGAGACTTCCGTGAGATAAAGTACAACTGTCACTCCTCGTCCTCAAGAGTCATCATGAACATGAATCCACATCGGGTGTATGGGTTTAGTCCAGAGGCATGGTACTCATACATAAGACAAGAATAAAACATTTCTTCAATCAAGCTCTAAGGAATGTAAGAACTTGAAAACATTAACGTCTTGTCCTAATCAACTCATCAATATCTAAACTCAGGACTCATTCTGGGTTAATAACCCCTCATCTCCCCCTTAGCTCTCAAGGCCCTCTCTCTAAATTTGGGAATCAATTTCCTCTACTAGGTAGTAAGCATATACCTCCACTCGATCACGGAATCACTACCTACAAGAATGTCTTAAACTCTTATGTTATGCTATAGTCATATACATATTACTAGCTACTCAGACTCTTTCTAACGACATCACTCTTAACTTCCTCTTGTCTCTATGGAACTCTCTCCCGCTGTTTGCTACTCTTAATGGCGTACATAACCATTTTTCAAAACTTTTACAATCTAACCTTTTATTTTGCCTACTAACACTCAACTTTTATACTCTCATAAACCCACCTGTATAAGACTTAGACTATAATGAAAAGCTTCTCACCATCTATCAATAAACCCCAATCAACTTAGTTGTTTGGGATGACATAGAACGCTTACGTCAGCCTGCTTCACATTGAAATCAGAAATATTGTGTAGATTCTTATAGCAGTCATAACTTAGAGCTTCACATATCTATACCCAATCATGGATAAAGACACACATCTCAAGTCTCTTCTTATCTATTGAGATATCCTTGTTTCACTAGTCTTACATAAGGGGCACTTGTGCCCTACCTATAATATCACTTTCCTTATAATTTAGCATCTTCATACACTATGGCAAGCCTCTTAGAGAAAATATCTAACTAAGACTATGACTCTCACCATACTATCTCCTCTTTCACACTACTCCTCAAAATTCAAGCTTAGGTCTAGTACTAACATGTGCCTTTATCACATACCTCTCTAATATCACACCACTTTACACTACTAGGTTAAAATTTAGGGAACATAATCTCACTAAAATTTCATAGTAAGTATCAATCAACACATCCCTTCCTCACAACTCAATACCACTCACCTATTCAGTCATATCTCATTATTTAACTAAGCTAATAGCTCGATGAGTCTCATGGACTTTCACTTACAATCATAAGCCTAATTTAGACCTATCACATTAAAAACACTTTTTTCCCCTATTCGACATATGTACTTCAACCTCCTTAAAAGAATATCAAAATACATCAACATAGACCTCTTTCTAGTTTTGAGAATGCTCTAACACATTTTGAAACTAACCCTCTGTCTCTTTATATCTCAATATGATGATCATCGGATACTCACCACTCTTTCATCAAACTTAGGAAAATTGACT
>JAOTQJ010000007.1:9557690-9584327 GCA_025642045.1 Solanum sejunctum
ATGTATATAAAGAGCATAGTTACAGGTTGGTTCTCCCGAGCCTCATCGGCAGCGGGTGCCAGTCCGCCCTATCGGGAATTGGGGCGTGACAGTATCCTCCTAATATAATGAGAGGGCATCTTATGAAGGGGATGAGGAAGTAGATGTCACCTTATGTAGGAAGAGCAGGCCACCAACCCATATGATACTCAAGGAGACCAGGAAGAATGACTTGAGGAGATATACCTTCGAGACAGTGATATGAGGCCATCCACTTTGCAGTCTCTAGGATCACTGACCCCTATGTACCCAATTATGTATTAACTTTTTCAGATCTAGGTGGATATTCCCAGGGGTTGAAGGTGATTATCCTCGAGGTTCGAGTCATGAGAGATAATTTGCATGGGTACCAAAAATTAAGGAGCCATTTGATTTTCATTAGTTCGAGTGAATAAGGCAAGCCCTCGGATGATATGCACCCTTGATCAAATAAGATTTCTACTTCCTATGTTGCTAATTGTTGAATTCTATTGTTGGTGAGAACTCTAGGAAGAAGATGAAGCAATTGGCCCTTCAGTTGGCTCTGCTCAATTTTGTGGAATTATGGGGTGTCTCTATTGACATTTTCAAAGAGACCTGTCGTGGTGCCACCATAAGATAGCCTTTATTTAGCAAGAAATGTGTATGTTATTCATGAGGAGTGAATGTCTACCCCGCACCTCTAGGGCAGAGGTACTCTGATGGAATATAGAGCGGATAGCTCTTAAAGGTGCGGATGCGGCTTGGGTCACTGATCTGAGGGTGTCAATCACTAAGGATTCCCTCACATTTGCTGCCAAATTTTGGTGGTCAGTTGTGTGTTTATGATTGACTCCTAGGGGGAACGATAACACCCTTTACCCCACTCAGGATTCTTTGGTGGCTTACCTTATAACCTGATATAGAGTAAACATGGGTGCATAATTGCTACTAAAATGTAGGATAGGGCTTTAAATGATAAAGCAAGGTCGATTTTCCCGTGCTTCATATGGAGTTTGGCTTAAGAAGCCTATGTCCCTACCACCAAATATGCTAATTGGAAGGGCTAACCGACCAACGTTGCACTCATCAAGGATGTAAGCAACACCTTATTCAAGACTAGAGTGAATAGACCAAGGCACTCGATCATTTTTCCATAAGTTTTTCCACATCAGGCACTGCTATTTGAGGGGTTCCCTGCTGTCCCACCTTCAAGTAAGGCTTTTGAGCAGACCAAAGGTAGCAACTTACCTCTTCCGATGCAATCAGGGCCTAGGATATATGTAAATGTCCCATATGAGTTCCTATCCATACTTGTGATAGGCCAACGATAGACCAGAGCCATTATTTACCAAGTTGTTGAGAGAGTACCACAGTTGGTCCAGTCGCATGTCCAGAAACTTGAGAAGCACCTCCGGGCTAATCTATGAGGGCAAATCTCCACTCTCTAGAGTTGATTCGATAGCCTGGAGGTCTATTTCTACATTTGATAGACAGTCTACCTACATAGCTCTACTTATGCGTATATTTTCTTTGATACAACTATTTAATGCCCCTACGATAGCACGTAGCTTAGTGAGGCACGGGAGACCCTCTTGCTGCTGAGCTACAAAAAAAGGACAAAGGAAAGTGTCATTCATAGTGAGTAAAACCCCTTCAGTAGCTTATCAGTAGAGGCAAATGCGAAAGGCCCTCAGGGCCTCACAGAAAAAGGCCAAGGAGAAAGAAGAAAGAGAGCAGCTTCTGTGGGAAGCAGCTCTTATACGAGCCTTCAGAAGTGACTTTGGTCTTGGACTGACATTTGGATGAGAGGACCCTACAAGAGGGTCTAATGTGGATGGTCAGGATGATGCTTAGGGCATGATAGGTATGGCTAACCCTCTATTTTTGCTATATTTTGTGCCTTCAGTACTGTAAGGACACTACACATTATTTTTGTAGGGGTGGGGTATCCTTCCACTTAGGAGTTTTTCTTGGCATATTTCTTTTCTCTCAGGTGTACTATTTAGTAAAATTGGCATGTATGTGTAGGTTGTGTTGTATATGTGAATATAAGTGTTAGTGGGAGTTTCTAATGACCCCATGATGTTATGTTTGTAAGAAATGCAAAAATGTTTTAGTTTTTTGAAAATGCCCTAATTTAACATTTTCTAGAAAGAGTTGTATGTGCTAGCATCTTGATTTAGCTGACTAGTTTACATACTCATGAAGCTTGATATATATTGACATGCACACACTGTTTGAATGAAGCATGACTATCTTGGTTAGAACTACATAATGTAGGATATATGTCATGTGCGTGAGTATATTTGTTGATTTTAATTAATGCACCTATATTCTAGAACTTGCTTGGTTAGTCCTACTGAGACAGTGGATGATTGGATTAGAAAGGATCTTAGGTCCTTTTTGTTGATAAGTCACTAAGACTAAATGGACCAACTAATGAAATTGTTCCCTTTGAACCATAAGTTGAGCCTTTATAACCTTTTCTTTTTTCATTACACCTTCCTTGTTTGTCTGTAGATCTCTACTTTAGCCTTGTCTTTTCTAGGACATTGTGAACCTTAATTCAAGTCAAAAGTCAAAGTTGATGGTGACTTACACCAGCCCTGGTCCTCTCAAAGACATTATGCACCTCAACTCAGGCAAAAAGCCTAAGTTGAGAGTGACTATTGTATGAAAAGCAAAAAAGGTTAAGGTATGAGAATAATCAAGTGGTACAGGAAAAGAAAAAATTAGGGTGCGACCGAATAAAAAAAGATAATAAAAAAAAGTGAACAAACAAATGAAAAAGAATAAATGAAAACGGACATTACTCCCAATAGTAAAGTAAGTGGGAAAATAAGGGATAATAAGACTTTAGGGGCTAAAAAGTAGATGTCTAAGCAATAAATAGTGTCTTGGAGGGACAAAATAGTCACTTCGATCTTAAATGCACTCTACCTCTGCCTGAGCCAACATTACTCGCCACAAAAGTCCTAATGTGATCCTGAAAAGGTTATTCAAAAGTCAAAGTGGTAAAAATAAGTGCAAGCATATGGTACTTGTGTGTTAATTGAACATTTGTTGTGAGTGCGAGTGGCTACATTCCGATCTCTATTTTTATTTGTATATTGTGTGTTGTGGTGAGGCACTATTTTTGCACTATTTAGTTGCTGATCAAAATAGTTCATCTTTCCTCTTGAGTATATTAGGTCAATCGTGTATGTTGCGGTGCTGAATCTGAGTCATGCTAGTTAATCTAAGTGCGAATACATTGCAAAGTTTCCTTTTTGGGTGTGACGTTGATTATTAATAGGGATATTATATTCTTCCTACTATATACTTGTGTTTGCACATCGTTGAGTTTATTTTGGTCATTGCTCGAGGACAAGCAACAATTATAAGTTGAGGGTGTTGAAAAATCGTGAAAATACAACTTTTACAACTCTTCAAATATGGGACTTTTGTGAGTTCTCAAGCAGTATTTATGTTGGTTTGATGTGTGTTTTGTGCTTTTATATAAGAAAACAGGTAAGGCATAAGAATTTTGGATAAAGTGCAGAAAATGAGCCAAAAAAGCATCAAAGTATAGTTATACAGAAGCCACCATGGACCGTGAATTAGTTCACAGACCGTGAAAGCCACCACGGACCTCACCTTGGATCCAAAATTGAAGATTAGTTAAAGGCAGGTTCTACAGGACGTTTCACGAGCCATGAAACTCTTCATGGATTATAAAAATATACATGAGAAAGTTATATAACTTTGAGTCATTGTCAAAAATAGTTGAAAAGACGCAAATGAAAGTTCATGGGACCCTCCATGGGGTCGTGGACCACTCCACAAACTGTGGAAGTAGAGTTGGGACCTATGTTGCACTGGATTATCAAATTCAAAGTTCACGAGCCATGAAGCTCACTACGTATTGTAAAGCCTACTGTGGAGGGGACTTAGGGAATAAATGTTTGAAGTTAAGTTTCACGGACCTGTTCACGGTGTGTGAACCAAGTCGTGGTCATGCCTAGTCTTGTTTTTCTATTTTAATTAGGACTAGGTTTTTATTGTATATAAATAGATTTTTATTTTTTTTAATTATGCATTATTGACTCCTACAAACCCTTAAACGACAGAGAGCTTGTTGTTACGACATTGAACTTGGAATTATTCAATTTTCATCATCTTTGTAAGATTTTGGACTTGTGATTTCTTCCAATATTCATTGTAAGTGATTTAATTATGATTATCTCATCTTCTTATTGGTTTTTTACCTTGAATATGCATAACTAAACCTACAACTAGGGTTTGAGAGAAACATGACAATTCAATGAAGTAGGCAAACTTAGGGTTAATTTTCGGGATTGGTTTATTGCATGTGTTGTGATTTTCTTCATCTAAAATTCTTCTTAATAAGCAGATGTATTAGGAGCTTGGTCATATTCATTTCTTGCCTTAGAGGGAAAGTAATGATTAGGAAAAGAATCTCACAACAAAAATTCAAAGGTGACAACCTTGTCTATATACTTGAGACCGAGAGGTGAGGGTGTTTTGGGATCCAGAGCAAAGATTAGAAAAACATAGATTGTAGGATCAGGATGTGATCAATGAAATACATCTAAGAAGGATGGAAAGGTGAATTAGATATTAAATAACTCGCTAGATCTTTCATGCATAGCTATGAATGAAATCATGAACTTAAGTGTCTATCAAGTTGAGCGTCATAGGAAACATAGTTCTCACCACATTCTCAATTGATCATAACTTTAGCAGTTAGGACAATGTTCTACCTTACCATATATTGTTGCTTTCAATTATCTCATTTCTCTTTATGCATTTTTATTTTTAAAAAGTAGTAATTACAATTGAAAAGGGTGCTAATAGATATACTTACACTGCATTCTCTGTGGGATCGATCTTAACTCTAATTGAGTTCTCTATGTGACCAATGCTCATTTTACTCTTCTTTTTTTAGTAAATTTGGGTTTATCAATCAATATACTCTTTCTGTTAACTTTGAGCTACTAGAATCTTAGCTTGGAATAAAGAAAGGATTTTAAAGAAGCCATGTCTATGCTAGAGTAATCGTTGTAATTATAAAAGAATTCTTACAGGGGTAGAAACTTGTCCCAACGACTGCCAAAGTCTATCCCACAAGCTCTCAATATGCCTTCCAACTCTTAGATAGTTCTCTCTGGTTGTCTATCAGTTTGCGAATAGGTTGTGTTGAAAGTGAGTTGCGTGCCTAACTCTTCCTGCAGTTTCTCCCAAAACTTACAGAGGTGAATTGAGTACAATGATTTAAGATGATAAAAAGGGGAACTCTATGCAACCTAACTATGTCCTTCACATAAATAATTGCCAACAGGTGTGCATTATAATCCACCTTGACTGGAATGAAGTGGACTGACTTTGTTAGCCCATCAACCACAACCCATCAAGCTTTTTTAGGATCTTGGGGAGAAACATAATAAAATCCATGGCTATCCTCTTCCACTTTTATTAAGGAATAAGCATTCTCTGAAGTAAGCTTGCTAGCCTTTGCTACTTATATTTCACTTGTTGGAAATTTTGATATTTGGTCACAAATTTTGTTATGTCTTTCTTCATACCAGGCCATCAATATAGACGCCTCAAGTCCTTATATATCTTGATCACATCCGGATGAATAGAACTTTTTGAGTTCAAAAGCTATTTTCTGAGTTATGCCATCTGTTATACCTTATTTTAACTCAAGGTCGAACGGTGTACAACATATTGTTGATTCCTAAATTATTGAACTTAAGGAGTCGCTATCTAATTATTTTAAGATAAATTAGGATACCTATTTTATTTTATTTTATTTTGCTAAAGTAGTGCTAACTAACTCCAAATTAACAGTTTACTTAGCCTTATGTGATTCTTTGTAAGGGCTCTATAGGTGTAAAGCATCCTTTAAAATCAATTAAAAATGGTTAACTAGCCAAACTTAAGATTAATTAAAAAAATAAAAAGATACATATATTTTAATTATTTTTTTTAGGAAAATGCTTATAGTGTGTGTGTATATATATAAAACTAGAATTAGTCCTGAAAAAATTAATTAAAGAAGTAAAAGACAATTTAAACTTCTAAAATTTTCTAAATTCTACTGAAGTTGGTTAAGTAAGAAATTTTCAGATTTTCAAAGAAAAATACTTAGGATATTTTAAATGCTTGAAATTTGTCTGAAAAATAAAGACTTGAAAAACAATCAATTTCTGAAAATATAATAAAGAACTTAACGATTAAAACAGAAGTCAACCTTTATTTAGACTTAACTTAAACTCAAATTGAAATTTTTGGAAGAAATATTTTAGGAGAAAACTGATGACTTGATCAATTCTTAAAAAAATTTAAAATTTTGTTAAAAATTGATCAAGTTAAAGCATTCATTTAAACTACAATTAACAAAAAAAGGAGAAGGGGGCGAGGGTGCTAACGTTGTCGGGATGCTAATAAGTTAAACTAAAATAAATAACTAAAGTTAGTGTTAGAACAATTAAATGCAAGTAATCAAATTATATAAAACAATTAAATGCAAGTAATCAAATTATATAAAATAAAGGGAAGAAAAAAAAATAGGGCCCTTGACCCATGTCCTGCCCTAAGTTTAAAAGGACTACTGAAGTTGGGCATTTGAGCTCTAATTGCAGTGTATGACGAGACTGTTTCACACTGTATATTATAATATACATCCCTATTCCTGCTTGGAACCTGCATATCGACATCCCAAGGCCTGTAATTTTGAGATTTTAATCTCCCTGAATTGCTGCCTCCAGAAACCTTGGGCGTTCAGCCCATTGTGACTACTGTATACACTGAATATATATTAGTGTATATGCACCAACTTCCCTGCACATAGGCTGTAGATCAGCCCATTCTCATACCTGGAATAGACCATTTTGTGTCGAGAAATCACCTAGAGATTGGCGTTACATGTTTGGGCCTTAAAGGCCTCACGAAATGCAAGTTGAGAGTCCCAATAGACTCTAACATATGCATATAAGAGCAAAAAAGAAAATGGATTAGGGATCCATCTATATTATTTAAAATCCATAATTAGCATCGCAGATTATTAGTCTGATATATTAAGCTTAACTCCAAAATTAAGTGCGAAACTTGATAATAACAAGTACTTTGATTCTCTCTCTAACACGAAATGGCATTGTATTTGAAGCAAATAAGAGCATGACAATGATACCATAGCATCACTATTGTAATAATCATGGTCACTAAAGGGTGTAATTGTCTTTTTACTCAAAAAATAGAAAAGAAAAAAATTTAAAATATAATAAGGGCCGCAATGCTGCCGTTCCTAAATAAAGAAAAACAAAAAAAGGAAAAGGGTAAATAGGATAAAGCCCAAAAAATTAAAGAAGGAGAAAAAAAAAGAGGGGCATCAGCCCCTTTCGCGTAAACAAGGGTACCCAGACCCTTTTCCCCCTTTAGTGCCTTCTTCCAAAATAACAACGATGAAGCTTAGTTTATTTTCTCTCGCGCATGAAGGAGCAAAGGAAAAATAATTTTTGATCTTTGATTGTTGCTTCTTTAAGAGAAAAGTGGAAGAGGAAGGTAAGTTTTTGAATTTAATTTATAAATTTGTTATGGTTGTAGACAGAGGCTAAGAGTTTAAGAAATATTGAATTAAAGAAATAGAGAAAATTGCTAGATTTCATGAATAGAGTGAGTGAATAATTCTTGAATTGTAAACCCCAATAGCTTGATATATTGGATATAAAAAGTATTTAGGCAATATATTATGTTGATTTATTACAAGGTGAGATAAGGTCATTTTTGATGTAATTAGGCTTTGGACAGATTTGGAGCCGTTTCATGAAAGGATGAGGGTGGATATTTAAAGTATGAATTAGCATAAATGAGGGTGTTAGTACATGATCAACATGATGTGATTATAGATTGATAGAAGAAATTCATAAGGATTGCTTGAGGTGGCAAGTTTGAAAACTCGACGAAATATTGTGAGCAGTAATCTTATCACAATTTGTGTTATATAACTTTCATGATTTTTACATGATTTATAAAGTGAATTGTTACTAAATGATTTGAATTTGTACATAGGACAAGTCCTTTTACTTGATTTGATATCGAAATAATTATTTGTATTTTATAAGACAAGTGTATTGTTATTGAGATGATTACCATTGTTGAAATGATTTGATATTTACTTGAGAACAAGTACTTTTGTATGTGTTTTCATTAACTTTGACATGACATGATTATAAGACTGAAATACCTTGTACTACTTTGAAAAGTTTATATGGTTTATAAATAAAAGTATAAATGAGAGTTGACCTTGACGGATCCTATAGCTAAGGATGGGTTTGTTACACTTGGTGCACCTTGTATTTACCGATTACAGATAGAGCCCTCGCTAATGGGAAGGTAGAACTAGCATACCATTATCAATATCCCTCGAGTAGGGATTTATTGATATAAAATTTTACTGTTATCATTTATTCTTTTAATAAGATTGACATACCAATTACATGATTCATTCTTAAAAACCTCCCGAATATATATATTATTTGATATGAAAGTGTTTTACTCAGTTTATTTTCGAATGGTTAAGTTGATTTGCTTATATGAGATAACAAGATTGATTATGACTATTTATTTTTTTTAAAGAGCATTTATTATATGATTTTGACTATGATATTAGCATATTTTCTGAATTATCCCTCATTAAAATGGTTGTGGTTATTATTATTACTCATTGAGCTAGAATCTCACTCCTCACTATTTTTTTAAATAGAGAATATAGGTGACATTGGCGAGGATTTAGTTAGCAAATGATAGCAAGTTGATTCCATGGTGAGCCTCGCTCTTGTTCGTGTGGAAAACAAGCTTATTTTTGTTATTGACCTTCTCTTGAATTCTTAGTGTCGCTCCATAGTCATTTTCTTTATAAAAGACATGAGTATTCCTTCGTATTGTAGCCATGTGATTAGTTATAGATTTCTTTTCGTATTTAGAGATGTATTGGTATTAGGGTGCGGTGATTAAATTATTGATGGATGTCATGGCTTGATTTAGATATGTTTTTAGTGTGTTGCTGAATTTTGAAATAGGTAAAAATTTGAATAAGCCTAAAAATAGAGAAAACTTTGTCCGATTTTTTACAGAATCCTAGTATGAATTGCTCTGGAATTCTCCAGTGTCGGTCATGACCCTAAATTGGATCATGAAAAAGTTGGTATCAAAGCCTAGATTATTCTAATGACTTATGGACCACATGTTAATAGTAAAATCTTATGTTATCAGTCATTTCTATAATCATGATTCTGCAAGAGCATGATTAGGATGTGTCTGTCTTTCTTAATATTCCTTATGTGGGACAATTAGAATTCTATTAGCTTAATCTAACTTATTCATCTTATTACCATATGATTCAAACTTGATGATGTGATAACAAGAATATGTCAGGGGTCCAGTTGCCATTAAATATCGCCTTTGACATGTAATAGTCCCTGCTAACTAGTGGCAACTAACAAGTGATAGGCAAGGACACTAAAAGGTCCATTGATCCGTTATAAGGTAGTGATACTCATTTCAAGGAATATAATACTACCCAGTAGTGAAAGTAATACTGATATAAGGGACAAAAGCGTTGTCGTCATGATTTTATTTCTATGCAAAGAGCCATAGCTAACTTGATAGACAAGTCGAATAGAATCAGACAACATAACTAGTCCTGAGACATGACCAACTAGAGCATCTATGTGAAATTACATTATAGTGACAAAAATGTACTCTTGAAAAGTCTTTAGGTTGAAACCTCCAAAAGAATTTTTTAAAAAAAAAATCACATATTATAGTTTTAGTCAATTGTTCAATGTTATTGAGTGAAAATGCTTAAAGCATAGTGAGCTACAAAACATGTAATTATGAGCATCATGGAGTTGAAAATTATTAGGAAGCCATCAATCAATACGTGATATGATACTGTATATTTAAGAATACCAATAAGAGCAACACAAATTACCATGAAGAAATTCACTAATATTTATGGATCATATCTTTCTTTATAGTTGAAAGTGTGAGAAGTTTATAAAATTGGTTCGTATGACAGATCGTGTTGATACAACATTAGCTTCCTTTGAACCTTTTACTATCTAACTAAGTATTTCAAGGCTTGAAGTTTTGCTGGATGTTTGCTTAGCCCTTAAACAAATCTATACATGAGGATTTAACCTACTTTGAGGTAGATGACATTGCTAAAAGAGATTGGGAATATGTAACATGAAAATTAGATGACACAATAGTTATTATGAAGGGAAAAGTAAGAATTTTTCTATTGGAATTTTAGTACAAGTCAATGAGTTGAAAATTATGAATTCTTAATTAAGACGTTAGACAGTACTTTATTTGATTGCTACTCCTATGAAAATTTATTTTGCTGAATATGTATACAAAACTTGTTAGGTTTGACCTGAGAAAAAGGGTAGCATGACTAATCTGATTATATATGGTTATTTCTGATATGTCGTTGTATATGGATGGATTATTTTCTTCCCAAAATATTTTAATTATCCCAAGAAGATAGTTGTTTGAAAAAATCACTAAACCTTTTATTTAAAGAGAAAAAAAAGTTTCAGGAATAATGGAATATGTTATTCTTGTTGTAACGACATAGCAACCAGTGAAGAAAATTTAAATGCTCCTATCAATGGGAAAAAAGAACCGATATCCTCTATTATAAAAAAAAGGCATACAATAGATCATACACCTAGTCGGAAAAAAATACTCATTAGTGATAGAAGTAGACTATATATATTTTATGAATTTTTTTTCATGACTATCACCTATGTGGGACGTGAATTTTGGTAATGCTTAACACCTGAAACCTAGCCCACCTTGCAACCTCCATATATGGTTCCACTAGAATTGAGAGAGATAAAACATAGTTTGCGGACCTACGGAAAAAGACTTTATAGAATTTGAATTATTTACAAATAAATTTATTGATAAAGGGTGGGCATGTACTTGAGAGTATGTATTGATGACTAATAGTTGAATAATGCAACGACATGCATTAAGTAGCCATTGACTTAGAGTCACCTAATTCTCAAATATTGATATTTGAATTGACTATTGTAAGCTTGGAATCAGGGGAAAATATTTTAAATTATTTTCAAAACTCAACAGTGGATTAAAAGGTTCTTTGCAATATCTTTTGGACTTACATATGCTCCAATTTCTATCAAAACATTGCTTGAAAGATTTTTGCCAAGGTTTGTTAATTGTATTCGAGTGTATTCTCATAGTTAGAATGAAAACAAAAGAAAGAATGTCATAATACTTTAGTTTAAACACTATAAGAATTTACCTTCTTTGAGCTTGGTAGTCTTCAACAAATGTTTACTAGAGAGTATTTTTAGAGCAACAGTGTGACTGATCAAGTTAGCAAAGAAAAAAAAAATTCTTAAATGAGGAAATTTGAGTACAGCTTACAGAAGCTCAAGATTCATTGACCATCATATAAGTGTTAGTGCTACTGGTAGGCCCTAGAGTATTAATAGAACCTTATGATGCTTTTGGGAGTAGGATTAGAATATGTTCTCATATAAAATGATCGTATAATAGCTTATGATTTGAGGAAGCTACATTAATAGGAGTAGAACTATCTTTCTCATAGAGGAGAGTCTCAATGGTATTTGTTGTAGAGATTTAGATGTAATATTTGTACAACGAAATCAATGAGAGCTTGATATTTAAGTTCTAGAAGAAAGCATTAATTATTCAATTTACACCATCACAGAAAACTACTCAATGACTATGAAAAATTATTATTCAGTGTCATCTAGAAAAGAAAAGTTGTTAAGCAAATGCACCGGAAAGCAAATCTATGAGCTATTCAACGTACAACTCTTACGAATAGACTTTTGACCTAAGAAGTGTGCTTACTCGAGAATATAAGTATCAAATTAGAATGAGAAACTCAAAGACGTTGTTAGCTTATGTTTCAAACAATTCCTTACTGGTATAACACATCAAGGTCACCTTATACAAAGATGAAAAATTGTGTAAATACTGAAATAAGATTCTAATAAATAAAGATATGAATATGAATGAGTATCGATAATTATGATGCTTTTGGACTAAGAGGCTAATTATGATAATCAAACAAAAAATGGTATGATATAGGTTCTTCCTTATGAAATCATAACTTTAAATACATTACGAATCCAGGACCGAGTAAGGTATATCACCACTTGAAGCAAACTTACTGGTAAAAACATATAAAAAAGAGAAGTTTCTAACTCTACTTCTTATTAGTTGGCCTGGGATAATGTTAAAGACGAGCATGAGCAACCTATAGGAATACTACCACAGTTTGAGATTCTAGAGTGAATATTAAAACAATCACTATTAAATTTATGATGGAAATACTACAAATTGTTGGACATTACGACCCTATGTGGGCATTTGTAGATCGGCTTACTAAGCCACCATACTTATTTCAATTCAAAATCAGATAAAATAGATAAACATGTGCAGAAACATACTTGAACTCAATTGTTTGGCTGTATGAGTTTTGGTGTCCATCTTACCTGACAAAGTATCAATAGTTCACTTCATGCTTTTGCAGACCTTTGGATACGCTAGTAGATTTGAGTACTATATTTCATTCATAGATGGATGGACAGTTTGAGCATACTACACAAATCCTAGAGGATATGTTGAGGGCTTGCATTCTTGTTTTTAGCGATGCTTGGGATGCCTACTTACCTTTACCTGAATTCGCTTACAACAATAGTGTCTAGTCTAGCATTCAAATAGCTCCATATGAAGCCTTGCATGGTAGACGATGTTGTTCTCCTATAGGGTAGTTCGAGGTTGGAGCGGCTAAGGTGTTAGGACCAAACTTGGCTCGGGAAGCCATAGACAAGGTCAAGTTAATCAGACAGAGGTGGTTCGCCGCTTAAAGTAGACAAAAGTCATATGTAGATAAGAGGAGAAGAGATTTAAGGTTTGCAGTTGGGGAGAAAGTTTTCTTATTAGTCTCTCTTCAAAAGGCGTAATGCGATTCGGAAAAACAGATAAGTTGAGCCCGAGGTATATAGGCTCGTATGAGATACTTGACTAAATAGGTGGAATGGCATATCGTTTGGCACTCCTTCATGAGATGTTCTTTATCCATTCAGTGTTCCATATCGCTATGCTAAGAAAATATATATCAGACTCCTCTCATGTGCTTGAACCACCAATCATACAAATTGATGAAAACCTAAAGTATGAAGAGTAACACATGGCCATTATTGATAAACAAGTAAGAAGGTTTATGTTCAAAGAAAATCATGTCTATAAAGGTTTCATGGAAAAATTATTCCACGGAAGAAATTACTTGGAATTCCGAAAATGATATGTGAGTCAAGCAGCCTTACTTGTTTCAAATTGAAGGTACGTCCTTGCTTAAATCTGGAGAGCAAAATTCCTAAGATGGGAAGACTGTAACAACCATGGTCACTAAAGGGCATAGTTGTCTTTTTTCAAAAAAAGAGAATAGATAAAAAAAATTTAAAAATAATAAGGACAATAATGTTAGCAGTTCCTAAATTTAAAAAAAAAAACAGAAAAAGGAGAAAGGTTAGTGGGCTAAAGCCCAAAAACCAAATTAAAGAAGGGGAAAAGAAAAGAGGGGGCATCTGCCCTTTTTATGAAAAGAAAAGAGGGGCATCAACCCCTTTTCATGTAAACAAGATTACCCAAACCCTTTTCCCTTTTAGTGTCTTCTTCTCTCAAAACAACACCAACAAAGCTTGTGTTTCTCTTTTGCGCGCAAAGGAGGAAAGGAAAAATGATTTTTGAGCTTTGATTGTTGCTTCTTTAAGAGAATAGTGGAAGAGGAAGGTAAGTTTCTAAATTTGTAAAATTTTTATGGCTCTAGAATAGAGATTAAGAGTTTAAGAAATATTGGATTAGAGAAATAGAGAAAATTGCTAGAATTCATTAATAGAGTAAGTGAATAACTCTTGAATTGTTAACCCCAATAATTTGACACATAGGATATAAAAAGTAACTGGGCAGCATATCATGTCGGTCTATTACAAAATGGAATTAATTGAGATAAGAGTATTTTTGGTGTAATTAGGCTTTGGATAGCTTTGGGGTCGTTTCATGAAAGGTTAAGGGCTGGGTGTTTAAAGTATGAATTAGTATAAATGAGGATGTTAATATATGATCAACATAATGTGATTATAAATTGATAAAAGAAAGTCATATGGATTGCTTGAGGTGACGAGCTTGAAAATTAGATGCGAGTACTGTGAGTAGTAATCTTATCACAATTTATGTTTTATAAGTTTCATGATTATTACATGATTCATAAAGTGATTGTTACTGAATGATTTGAATTTACATATGGGACAAGTCTTTTTACTTGATTTGATCTTGAAATAGTTACTTGTATTTTATAAGACAAGTATATTGATAATTGACATAACTGGCTACCTTTATCAACGATGCCCTAATTAATGTGTCTATTACACAACAATCTAATCTTGCATTCACCTTTTAACTCACATTGCTTTGGGATCAGTCTTCTAAGCTCCTGGATTTCTGGCCATCCGTAAGAGAATTTTCTTATTACTGCATACTCCAAATTCTCATTTTTATCTAATCTACTGCTTATTCCCATATAACTTGTGATTCCCCATGCAGGTAAGAGATCGGCTTGATCTGCAAAAATTTCACTAGTTCCTTGGGTTATTTCAACAATGTAGCATAAATCACAATCGGAATTGGTGGCCCACCTTCACTGGAAGGCTGACCACTGGTCGTAGTGTCCATCGCCACTTGAAATGGCAGATCTAAGATTGACGACACTTAGTGTTTAGAGAGAGAGAGAGAGTGTGTGTGTGTTTTGTTTGCGTTAGCATACAATTAACTAGAAAATAGTAACAGGGGACTTCAATCTAGCCTCATTTTTCAAACAAATCAATTCCTTGTTCTAAGAAAAGGAAATTGAACATTAAGAACCAAACGTAACATCAAACAAGCATGTTAACCAAACAACACACAGTTCAATAGTAACCGATCAATTTCTTATTCTCAACATTCTTGTTCCTTGCAGCTTCAAGTTCTTGCTTCTTTGCAAGAGTCGATTCCTCACTCATTTCCTATCTCTTCAAGACTGACTTTGGAACTAGCGTTTCACCCATCTCCATACAAGATTAATCAGCATCAACTCTCAATAGGAAAGAGTAGCACATCAACACAACAGTCAACAACAATCAAGTACTTGGTTAGAATTGCAACATTATTAATTTTAAACATGGCAAAAGGCCTTTTGTACCTATTGCTATACGGTGAGGCATTTAGACAAACACCTAGAGTGCGGAAGTTATTTTGATACATAACGAATATAAAATTAGAAATAATTTGTAAGCGCATATGAAATCAATTAGCAAGATTAAAAGCAAAGGAAAAGAGGAAAAAGCAAATTAGATTCTATTTTTGAATTTCCCAAAAAATAACAAATTTTGCAACATATCTAGAAGAAGCAGAAGAAGATACATAAAGTCGACTCCCCAAAAGGAAGAAGATATGCACCTTAAAGAGACAGAGAACTACAAATCCAGAATAAGAAACTCAGACGAAATTACTTGTAAGCCTTTGGAAGGAATTTACCGATTCTTTCTCACTAGGAACGAAGTTGTTGTTCAGCCAATTTGAGAACAATTGTCCAATTGTATAGAAGCCACGTGTAACAACAATCTGAGGAAGCATAACTGAAATGGCAGAAGTACCCTTGGACTGAGAAGCAGGCATGTCGTCCAAGACTTGCTTCTCTTAGCTGCTTATGCATATTAAAATTATATAAAATAGAGAATAATATTTAACTTATATACAAAATATAAATTGTTTAAAGTTATAAACCTTTTATTTATTGTAGCTCCATCCCGAATAGTGTGTGCCATTAAGAACATGCAAGTGTCTTCATCAAATTTGAGTCGCTCTCGATCATGATACAGGAAAATCTCTCCTATGTACACTAGACTCATACACTTAGTTATATGTTTAATGAGTGAAGGTAAAAAATGGATATATATATCCTGATTTTTAACTGCTAACATTTTTTTTTAAAATGTCATTACATTTTTTTTTCTTCGACTTACTTGATATGTTGAATCCATTTCAAATAGGAACATTCTAGTGTGAGTGATAGAGACACCAAAATCTTGTTTTGTTAAATGAATTTGAAAATAGAAGCATCACTTGAATACAAATATTTTTTCAATACAAAAGCCATTAAGAGGTGGTGGCCAAATTGGCACCGTAAACATGTCTCCAACTTGTGGAACAAAGACGAAACAAGCTTTGGAACCTAACGAAAAGAGAAGTGAATTGAAAAAAGGGAGAGATCACCTAATTATTGGTTCAACCAGGAATGCATAAAATGAAAGTAGAAATAACTCAGTCCCTAAGTTATTCTACATTATTTAATGTAGTTAGATTGTATAGACTAGGCAGTTAGAATTAGTTATACATTAATCAGTTAATTAGTTAGTTGAGTAGTTGGATTAGTTGGGATTAATGAAGGTGATAATCATATGTGCACTAACACATGATAAGTAGCGTAGGGAAGCAACTGATGTATAAATACATCTCACACACATACTTTACAGCTTCTTCTTTGAGAGAAAATACAATACTTTCTCCAAAACTATAATTCTCTATCATTCTTCTTCTTCATCATCAGTTTATCATGGTATCAGAGCCTCAAATCAAGTATTGATTCACATCTCAATCTTCATCTTCAATGGCTGATTCTGCAACCAATGCTACTCGCAATGTTGATTCCGCAACTGAAACTCTGCATCAAATTAAGAGAAAGCAGAATCATCCTCTTTATCTTCACAATTCTGATACTCCAGGATGTGTTCTCACCACTGTACAGCTAACAGAAATGGAGAATTACTCATTATGGAGTAGGTCTATGCTGATTCATCTCTGAGCTAAGAACAAGCTAGGTTTTGTTCTTGGAACCTGCAAAAAGAGTGATTACAGAGGAGAAATGGAGGAACAATGGGAGAAATGTAATGCATTTGTCCTTGCATAGATCATGAATACCATGTCAAAGGAATTACTCAGTAGCATTGTTTGTGCAATTGATACGGCAATGGTATACGCTGATCTAAAGGAGAGATTTGACAAGGTAGATGGATCTAGAGGTTATCAATTACATAGGGAGATTTGCACAATAACCAAGGTAACTTGCCAGTTTCTGCTTATTTCTCAAAACTAAGGTTGCTTGGGATAGATTTGATGCACTTATTCCCCCACCTTCGTGTGGCTGTGATAGATTTAGAACTTATGTTGATCATTTAGCATGCATGAGGCTGTTTGCTTTCCTGATGGGGTTGAATAAGGTTTATGCTCATGCTAGAAGTCAGATCCTAATAATGAGCCTTCTGCCTAGTGTTGGAAAGACTTATGCATTGATCATGGCAGATAAGAGCCAGAGGTCGACTGCTAGCTTTAACTCTCATCCAACAGGTAGCATATCAGAACAGCTTGCCCTATATGCAGGGAAAGGACATTCAGGCAGTAACATGCCGAAGCAAGCTGCCCTGTATGCAGGAAAAGGGAATTTCCCTAAGAAATTTCAATCCAGAAGAAAGAATTGGGATCAAATCTATGATTATTGTAAGATTCAAGGTCATGTGAGGGAGGAATGTTACAAGCTAAATGGATATCCCTCTTACTGGAAGTTCAATAAGAGATCAGGACAAATGGTACATAATAACAGGCATCAAGATGCAGTTCATCATGTGGCAGATGTCATAAAGACTGAGCGGGAGTTAAGAGATGATCTCTCTCATGTTGCTCTTGTGATGAGAGGAAAAGGCACTGAATCTGGTGCACTCATGTCCACACAACCATTTTTCACCCCACAACAGTACAATAGGATCCTACATATATTGGAAAGGGAAGAAGCAAGTTGTACCTTCAACAAAGATATTGACAATATGGAAAATATCGCAGGTATGATCATATCAAATGATTTTGTTGCAAATAGTGTTAACACACAGGTTGAGAAAGGAAGCGAAAGTTGGATAGTTGATTTAGGTGCTACCTGCCATATGACTTACAACTTAGATAGGCTTCATCATGCATCTAATTGTGTCAATAAGGTAGTACATCTTCCCAATGGCGAGGTTGCACAAGCTTCACACATTGGTAGTTGCAGTGCTGGTGGTGGAAGTGTATTGGATGATGTGTTAGAGGTGCCTGCATTCAAGCATAATTTGCTTTCAGTGTCTAAGTTAACAAGGCAACTTAATTGCTCAGTTAACTTTTTCCCTGAGTTTTTTGTGCTTCAGGACCTCTTCAATGGAAGGGTGAAGGGGATTGGTAAGGAGATACATGGGTTGTACTACCTGCCTGCTGCAGTGCAAGATGAACGCAGCAAAAGGGAACAGATAGTGTTGATGACAAAACAATCAAGTGCAGACAAGTTGCTATGGCACAATAAGTTAGGCCACCTATCTGTAAGAGTGCTGCAACATCTATTCACAAATAAAGGATTCATAGAGAATGATGAATGTAATAAGTGTTCTATATATCCACTTGCCAAACAAACTAGATTACCTTTTAGTTTGAGTATGTCTAGGGTACCAGCTGTTTTTGATTTGCTACATTTAGATGTATGGGGACTTTACAGGGTTGCTACCCATAATAGTTTTAGATTCTTTCTAACCATAGTTGATAATAATTTAAGAATGTGTTGGTTATACTTGCTGAAACTGAAAAATAATGTGTTCTCAATGTTGAAATCTTTCTTGACATTGGTTAAAACTCATTTTAACAAGCATGTTAAGAAGATAAGGACTGATAATGGGACTGAATTCTTTAATAATGATTGTTGCAACTTGTTGAAATCTCTTGGGATTATTTATGAAAGTAGTTGTTCATATACTGCACAACAAAATGGGATAGTTGAAAGAAAACACAAGCATATACTTGAAGTATCCAGGGCAATCAGATTTCAAGGGAATATTCCTATCAGATTTTGGGGAGAAGGTGTACTAGCTACTGTATATTTGATCAATAGACTCCCTACTCCAGTTTTGAAAGGGAAGTCTCCTTATGAGCAGTTCCAAGGACACAAGGCCAACATTGATCATTTGAGAATCATAGGTTACCTGTGTTATGCAACCAAGGTGATTAAACAAGACAAGTTCTCTCCTAGAATTGATGTGTGTGCACTAATGGGATACTCATCAACTCAGAAAGGCTATTTACTCTACAATCTATCTCAAAAGAAATTTACTGTCAGCAGGGATGTTATTTTCAGAGAAGATGTTTTTCCTTTCAAACAGGCACTTAGCAGCCAGCAACCATTACTCCCTATTGAACTAGTTGTAGAATTGGATGATCCCCTCATATGTGATGAAGATAAAGAATTACTTGTGCCTATTCCTGCAGATGACATGACTTTAGACAGTGATCCCATGGTTATGAATGATTCTTTGCCCAGACCAGAGGCCATTCCTGATGAAGGACCACTTGAACCTGACCCAGAGATTCTCCCTCAATCTGATGATGCTACTGAGCTGACATCTAGAGGGATTGGAAAAGTCATGACAAGGAGATCTACCAGAACTCCTCATCCCCCAATATGGATGAAGAATTATGTAACAGCCAGGTCTCAGCAACACTCTCAGAGTAACTATGTATCATATGATCATATTTCAACGGAGTACAAGGCATACCTATCTATGTTCTCCACAGAGGTTGAGCCTAGGACCTTTGAGGAAGCAATCAAAGACAATAGATGGATACATGCCATGCAGCAGGAAGTGTAGGCCCTAAAGGATAATGGAACCTGGGACATAGTTGAGCTACCAGAGGGAAAGCATGCCATTGGGTGCAAATGAATATTCAAAATCAAGTATAAGGCTGATGGATAGGTTGAGAGATTCAAAGCAAGACTGGTAGCCAAAGGATACAGTTAAACTGAGAGAATTGATTACTAAGAAACATTTTCACCAGTGGTAAAAATGACAACTGTCAGGATCATTATAGCATTGGTTGCTGCTCATGGGTGGAACATCTTTCAAATGAATGTTTACAATGCATTTTTGCAGGGAGACTTACTTGAAAAGGTGTATATAGAGCTGCCTAAGGGGTTCTACATGACTGAAAAGGGTAAGAATCTTGCCTGCAAGCTAACAAAATCTCTATATGGCCTTAAGCAAGCCTCAAGGCAGTGGAATTCCAAGTTAACTGAGGCACTGGTAAATTCAGGGTATGCACAGAGTCAACTAGAATACTCCTTATTCACCAAAAAAAGGGGTAGTGGATTAGTGATTGTCTTGGTGTATGTTGATGACATGTTAATCATAGGGAATGATGCAGGATTGATAGAAGAGACTAAGCATGTTTTGCAGAAGCACTTTAAGATCAAGGACTTGGGTGAGCTCAAGTACTTCTTAGGTATTGAATTTATGAGGTCCAAAGAAGGCATTGTGATGAATCAAAGGAAATATGCACTTGAGTTGATAGCTGAGGCAGGTATGGGAAATGCCAAACCCAACATGACACCATTGGAATGTAATCAAAAGCTGACTAGTATGGAGGTTGATCCAAACACTCTATTTAAGGACATCCCAAAGTATCAAAGGATGGTTGGTAGGCTGTTTTACCTCACTACTACCAGACCAGATATAGCATTTGCAGTCCAGTCACTAAGTCAGTTCATACAAAAGCCCAAGGTCTCACATTGGAAGGCTGCATTGAGGGTAAACAGGTATGTCAAACTAGAACCAGGAAAAGGGTTGCTCATGAGCTCCAGACAGGAACATCAACTGAAGGGATATTGTGATGCAGATTAGGCTGCATGTCCAAGCACAAGAAGATCAGTCACTGGTTTTGTTTTAAAGATTGGAGATTCACTGATTTCTTGGAAATCAAAGAAGTAACACACGGTCTCTAGGAGCTCCACAGAAGCAGAATATAGAAGCTTGGCTACATTGACAGTAGAGATTGTGTGGGTCACTAATTTACTCAAGGAACTGAATGTCAACATAACAGAACCGGTAGTCATTTATTGTGACAACAAATCTGTCTTGCAACTGGCTGCCAATCCTATATTTCATAAGCGTACGAAACACAGAGATCAATTGTCACTTCATTAGAGAAAAGATCTAAAGGGGGCTCCAAAGCCATCTATATCAACACTAAAGATCAGCAAGCTGATTTGTTCACTAAAGCATTGGGACGAACACAGCATGACTAATGCACAAGCTTGGATTATTGAACCTCTTCAATACATCCAACTTGAGAGGGAGTATTGAATGTAGTTAGATTGTATAGACTAGGCAAATAGAATTAGTTATACATTAATCAATTAATTAGTTAGTTGATTAGTTGGATTAGTTAGAATTAATGAAGGTGACAATCATATGTGCACTAACACATGATAAGTAGTGTAGGGAAGCAACTGATGTATAAATACATCTCACACACATACTGTATAGCTTCTTCTTTAAGAGAAAATACAATACTTTCTCCATAATTGTCATTTTCTGTCATTCTTCTTCTTCTTTGTCAGTTTGTCATACATCCATCTCCTTAATTGGTTCTACCTTCCACCTTTCTTCTCTATAAGATGATTTGATTTTTATGATAGCAAAATATTCACGATCTAAAATATGATGGAAAGTTGAAATTAAAAATTAATAGAAAAAAATATAATTATTTTTTATAAATAAAAACTCATAATTTTTCAACTATTTTATAATCAATTATCTCTTTAATAATGATAACAATAATAATATATCTAATATAGTTTCATATAATACGGTCTAAAATAATAATATGTACTAATCTTTCATCGACATAATAGTAAAGTATTTCAAGTTTTATAATTAACATTTAGTCCTTAAAATGAAAAAATATTTATGACAAAAATTTGAATTGCTTATACCTATAAATTTCTGTGATATAACTTAAAAAAAGACCCTTTTTTTCCTTCCCAGATTTGCCACGATAACAACATGAAAAGAAAAAGGCGGTTAGTGCTTTGCCAAGTAGTACTAAAAAGTGAAGTGACCGGCCAAAATAATACGAAGACGTGTCTCATTCTAAAAACATGTATAATTTGAGTGTGCTCTATTTTTTTTAAGGAGTAATTAATGACTAAGGTCCACACCAAATGTATTAAAAGAAAGGAATATACATTTTAGTTTCATATTTTCATTAACTTTGTGTGAAGTAAATATATTTAAGATTGCAATGGTTAGGAAATCCTGGAAAATCAGTACGGCTCGCTTTTGAGTGGATGGTGATTCGTTGTGTGTGTGTCCGCAATCCTGGACGGGGTCATCAACCTCATATTTCTCTCAACATCTGTCTTCTTATCTTAACCACTTTTTATTTCTTCATCCTCTCTTTTCCAATTTATTTACCAAAATGACCGGTCTGAAATAGATACATGGATGGTTATACATGGTTTTTTCATTTTCTGTAATTTATGTAATTATCAAATTTAGCTAATATATTAAATAAAATGGCAAAAAGAAAATTATCGAAGTCCTCTATATTTGCCTTTCTTTTTTTCCTAATTCTGGCTGCTGGGTATTAGAGTAATACAAATAGGAGATTAAAATCATTGAAACATGTGTGATTAGAATTTTTTTCGCATAGTATCCTTGATGGAAGTTTGTCGTTTGATTAATTTAAATTAAATTAATTAATAATTAATTCGTTATTATTATGTACTATACTAAATAAATGATGTTCATCCAAATTGATTGACTAATTAATTAATTAGTTATTTAACTATACTAACATAATTAATCTAATAAATTAACATTAACATTACAGTTAAATTACACATTAATGATTAAATTAACTAGTTGATTAATACATTAAAAAATAGCTAAATAATATGCTTGTTTTGAAAATAATAATTAAATAAAGGAATAAATAATTAAATTAAGGCAGAGTAAATATTTAGTATTAATTATAATTAAACAAAAAACATAGGTATAAACCTAACATACAAAAAAATAAAATAAGTGTTGAAAGACATAGTTTACTTATTATTTCATATAACACATTTATTTAGTATACTTATGAGTTCAATCCAAATTCACTAATCATAATAATCAATTAAGCATTGATTCATTAATAGAATCTATATAGCAAATTAAATAAATATTTTATTTTTGATTTTTCATTCATTTAATATTTATACTTTAATTTTTATATGAAAGAAATATTTTTTATTTTTAAAATTTTCATATTTAAAATTTAAACTTAAAATCTTTAATTAAAAAAAATTAATCTCATTTTACCTATTCTTCAGTGTCGAACTTAATAAATATGCTATATTATATTTTGTCAATCTTATTTCTTCCCCCTCCTATCATTTGGATCGTGCCATCGTGGACTCTTTTTTGTTAACCTACCAACAATTTAGTTGAAAGAAATAGTAAGTGGTAATGATGTAATTTTTGTCAAAATTAGCACCAAAAAGTGAAGTGGTAGTTGGCTTTAACGACCACACTCACTCCCAATGGCAACATGTTCCAGCACCTTCAGAACACTAGTCTGCAAAGGGACTCCACAAACTGAACTTGTGGCGGTAGAGAATTTAACTGCATTCTCCTTCCAAACCTCCACTCTCCCTCACACATTTCCTTAAATTGCCACTCTTTCATTCTCTATCACCTCTCTTTCTCTCTCTCAAAGCTAGACCAACTTTGAAAGAGATTGTAATTGGACATCCCCACAATCCATGGCCATCGCCGCCGCCAGAATTTCCTTCTCTCCCACCTCAAGAACAATTTATTTCCGCCATAGCCCGTTTCTTGGCCCAAAACCCATATCAACAACCCCATATGTTCCCCACATCTCTCCCTTTTCTCCTAACCTCGACTCAATTCTGAGGTCTAGAAGAAAACCCAGTTTCACCGTTTGCTTTGTTCTCGAGGATGAGAAGTTGAAACCCCAATCTGAGGTTGAGGCAGAGGATATTGAAAAGAAAATTGAGGAACAGATCTCAGCTTCTCGCTTGGCGGAGAAACTGGCTAGGAAGAAATCGGAGAGGTTTACTTATCTTGTGGCCGCTGTTATGTCTAGTTTTGGCATTACTTCCATGGCTGTTATGGCGGTTTATTACAGATTTTCATGGCAAATGGAGGTACATGAAAAGTTCATACAGTAATTCGCACTTTACTCTTTTTCTTCTTTTCGAAACTTACTTCTTACTGAGTTCTTCTCTCTCTCTCTCTTTTTGGTGTAGGGCAGAGAAGTTCCTTTATCCGAAATGTTGGGTACATTTGCGCTCGCTGTTGGTGCTGCTGTAAGTTCTGCCTTCTATCTTCGATCTTCATAGGAATGCGCTTTTATATTGGAGAGTGAAACAACTTTGTTCCAAGAGAGTAACTAGAAATAGCAGAATTGACTGATTTTAAATTGGAAATTTCAGGTAGGAATGGAGTTTTGGGCAAGGTGGGCACATAAAGCTCTGTGGCACGCTTCTCTATGGAACATGCACGAGGTTTGTGTACTACTTACAGTATAATTCTACAATTTGGAGCTTTAGTTAAATGCCTCATTTCATTCTTTGTGACGAAAACTTTATATTAAGATTGTTGTTACGTTAAAATTGTTGCAGTCACACCACAAACCAAGAGAAGGACCTTTTGAGCTGAACGACGTTTTCGCCATAATAAATGCTGTTCCAGCAATAGCCCTCCTCGACTATGGTTTCTTCCATAAAGGCCTCATTCCCGGCCTCTGCTTCGGCGCTGTATGCTCTAATTTAACTTTCCGTCTTTTATTTTGTAATGTTAAGTATGATCTGTAGAAGAACGAATTTGTTAGTCCATAATGGACGTCATCCATATTTATATACTTCTGATATAGTGTAAATGATTCGAATTTAGAGCAATGACGATCATGCTCTAAATCTTTCCCTAGGATAGTCTAGAAATGTTACTGGATTAAGATAACTGTCGATGAAACTGAACTCTTGTTTTATGCAGGGGCTAGGGATCACAGTATTTGGGATGGCATACATGTTCGTTCATGATGGTTTGGTTCACAAGAGATTCCCGGTTGGACCTGTAGCCAATGTACCTTATCTTAGGAAGGTGGCTGCAGCTCATTCGGTAATTTAATCACACTTAGCGCGACCGTTGAGTAATACATCAGTAGGTAGGATTTTCTAATGCATTTGTTTGATATCTGAATTTGCAGCTTCATCATTCAGAGAAGTTCAATGGTGTCCCCTATGGATTGTTCTTAGGACCTAAGG
The DNA here is from genome assembly GCA_025642045.1 of Solanum sejunctum. NCBI lineage: Eukaryota > Viridiplantae > Streptophyta > Magnoliopsida > Solanales > Solanaceae > Solanum > Solanum sejunctum. The sequence continues at coordinate 9,582,979 of JAOTQJ010000007.1, forward strand.
TACCTTTACACTATCCTTCGTGTTGATAACACTGTTTCTACAGTAAACACAACTAGCTAGTACATAAGAGGAAATACTTACAGTGGACTAATGATGCAGGAACTGGAAGAAGTAGGGGGGATGGAAGAGTTGGAAAAGGAAGTGAATCGAAGGACAAGACTTTCGAAAGGATCATGAATGATGCATCTCGTTGGTGATAAACACAAGTCATCCCACCATTCTTATCATAGGGGGAGGGGGATTTTTTTGATGTATTTGACAGTATAGATTAAATGTAGCTCTGTTGATGATATTGATATTGAATTTGTATTTACGTAGGCTCTTCTTCAGTAACAACTACAACATACCAGTGAATCCATAAGTGGGTCGCGCAGTCAATCGGATTTTATAGATATCCTTGTAATATGATTAGAAGCGCATTAAAGTATGGAAGCGGGGATCTTGTAGGAAACAGATATCTATTCACATAACTGCATGGAGAAGTTCATCCTAATTCGTCATAAGAAGGCGCAGTTTTGAGGAACTTGGGTTGATTCAAGGTCGTGCTTGCTCCTCGGCTGTCTCTTCTTTTACCATATATAAGCTGCTCAGGCAAGTAGTTATTTGACATACTTGCTTGAGCAGTTTAGGAGTACATAGATAATTTTGAATAATTTTTTTTTTATAATTAGATCAAAAAGTTCATGTATTATTGTTAAATAAATTTTTGATGCGCTTTCAAAATTTTATGGGTGCAACATAAATTAGTTTTTTATGGGTCTCAATAATCAACAATTTTAAATATTAAATTAAGAGTAAAAGTGAATTTATATTGGATCCGTGTTAGCATAACATGTTTGCTTGAGCAGCTCAAAAGTACATCGGTAATTTTATATGGTTTTTTCATTATAATGAAATCAATAATTTCATGTATATTGCTAAATAAATTTTTGATGTGCTTCAAAAATTTTATGTGTGCAACGTAAATTAGCTTTTTATAAATCTTAATAATTAATAATTTAAAATATTACGTTAAAATTAAAATTAAAAATAAATTTATATTAAGCTCTTGCATGGGCTATCGTAATTAGTAATATTAGAAGCTACAGATCTGCGATGTTTGTCTGTTCTCCCCCTCTTGTTGCCAATTCCCAAGGCTAGAAAGAAAGGGATGTTGATCTCCTCGGCCTTTTTTGTTTTTATCATAACAAAGAATTATGCTATTATTTTACTACATACACTGCCTATCTCTTTTTCTTTTTATTTTATATGGATTCATAAAAGAATTTTTTAAATTTATTAATGTATTTATTTTATTTGTTTTAATTATAATTTTATAATATTATATTTGATAAATTATTTTTTAATTA
>JAOTQJ010000007.1:9584427-9602363 GCA_025642045.1 Solanum sejunctum
CGTACTGTTCAGCATATATGTCTAGAGGTCTGTGGATACTAGTGGGTAGTGGGTACGTGAGTTATACGTGAGCACATAGTCTAAAAAGCATATTTGATATTTGATCAGGCGGCGAGACCGCATTACTCTATGTATGACGTGATTATTAGGCGGTAGGACCACAGCGAAGACCTTGTCGGCCTGTATTCATTATACGTATATGTGTTGTTGTATATTTTGGGATCTGCTGTAGGTGAGGATAGGGCATAAAAATAGAGAAAACTCTACCAGAATTTCAGTAGGATTCTTAGACTTTAAGATGGGTTTTGTGAGTTAATATTGGTTCAAGTGCCTAGTCGGTACAAGTCATGGCCCCGGGGTTGGGCTATGACATTTTTTATTTGCTAGGGTCCCTAGTGGATTCGATTCGCTCTCTACTTGGCCAGTACAGAATGGCTATGGCAATAATGGCTACTTGTTGTACAATCATTAGCTCATAAGTGATTGTTATTGGATAAGAGAAACTTTCAGAAAGTTCGCACATTGAGTACTTTGAGTTGAGATGAGATGAGTTGAGTTGAGTTCCTTTGAGATAAGTCTAATTTAATTGATGAGGTTTGATTGATTTTGATGGGTCACTTGTCTACTCTTTATTATTGCTTTAGATAGACATTTGGCATGTTGATTAGCTACTATTCTTAGTTGATATTGTTCTATATTATTCTACCAATTTCTGTTTCATTCAACTATTTTATATACCGTACATTTCACATACTGACGCCACCTAGTGCTGTATTATTTTATGATGCAGATACAGGAATTAGAGATCGTCAAGAGGCGAATCATTGAGGATCTGAGCAGACAGTTGATTGGTGAGCCTCTTTTACTTTGGAGGATTCATTACAATTATTTCATCTTGATTGCTTATAGAGTTAGATTTGATTATCTTTACTTTATTTAGAGGAAGCCATGGGTCTGTTATTGGCACCACTTGATAGTGATAGAGGCTTCATAGACTAGAGTCGAATGATAATGTTGAGACTTGTTGAGCTAATTTCTTTCTACTGGCCTTTTTATTTTAACTAATATATTTATGAGACTAGATGAGTTGTGCTCATTATTATCCTTATTCATTGATTTTGTTGAGTTTATTTATTGAATGAATATGATGAGGCTATGTAATTCTCTTGGGGACTAACAATAGTCTCTTGTGTCGGTTGTGTCTATGGACCCTCTTGGGGTGTGAAAAACTTGGTATTAAAGTAGAGAATTCAAGAGTCCTAGGGAGTCTATGAAGTAGTGTATACTAGAGTCCTTATTATTGGTGTGAAGAGCTCCACATCCATAATAGGGAGGCTATAGGACAGTAGGAATTGTTTCACTTATTTCATCATTCTAAATCATGCGATAGAGTTATTCTCTATGAAAAGCTTATGCTTTGCGCATTGCAGAGTTAAGATCATGCCTCTCAAAAGAGCCATTAGAGGGAGAGAACATCCCACCAGGAAAAATATTAACCCACTTGATCCTCAAGGACATGAGGAAGCTGTGGACCAAGCCATCCCTATTTAGCAACCCCCGCAAGATGAGGTCTCTAATGCTGAACTTTGACAGGCTATTCAGACCTTAGCCCAGGCTATCACAACACCTACTGCAGGGCAAGCAGAGGGTTGATAGGATTCATATGACACATATAGAGTCCGAGAATTCTTGAAGAGAAATCCTCTTGTGTTCACAAGGTCTGCATCCACTGAGAATCCTGAGAACTATCTGGAGGAGCTTCAGAAAGTGTTCCAAGTGATGCATGTGGCTGATGTTGATAGGGTTAAACTAGCTGCTTACCAACTCAAGGGTGTATCCAGACTATGATTCGACTAATGGAAGAAGGGTAGAGGAGAGGATACCCCATTGTTGACCTGGGCAATGTTTGAGGAAGCCTTCTTAGGGCATTTCTTTCTAAGAGAACAAAGAAAGGCCAAGGTAAAAGAGCTTTAATCTGAAACAAGACTCTATGATTGTGATAAATTATGGTCTTAAGTTCACTCAACTATCTCGACACGCTCTGGATATGGTTACTCACATAAGGGAAGAATTGGGATGTATGTTGATAGGCAGAACAGAGGGCCAAAGAGAGATGGGAGGGGAACAATGCTTGTGAGTGATATGGACATTAGGAGATTGATAACATTTGTGCAATAACCTAATGAGGAGAGACAACATTAAAGAGAGGATTTTAGAAGTAAGAAGGCAAAAACATCCAACCATGAGGTTGGAAAGAGGGGGAATAGTAGTAGATTCAGTCGAGGCCAGCACCATTATTTGCTAGTGCACCTGTACCCAAAATTAGGGATGATCAGAGGTCTCAGAATGTTGGAGCCCATGGATCTCAGTCACAAGCTAGTGTGGCTCAAGGTTCACGGGGTAAACCACCATGTGGTACGTGTGGCAAATTACACATGGGAAAATGTCACGAGGGGAGTGATGTATACTACAAGTGTGGCCAAGCGGGTCACTACCAGAGAGAATGTTTAAAGTGGCTTGATTAGCCTCAATCTTGTGCACGATATCCTCTAGCTAAAAGAACCCATATTGGTACTACATCAGGCACAAGTGAAGCTATAAATCATTTGTATGCGATAGGTAGTCGTCAAGATCAGGAGAACTTCCTAGATGTTGCGATGAGTATGATTTGAGTCTTTTCTCTTGATTGTTATGTTTTGATGAATCCTAGTGCCACATTATCATTTGTAACTCCTTATGTGGCCATTAGATTTGATAGAACCCCTGAGAGTCTCTTTGAACCCTTTGATGTTTCTACTTCAATTGGTGAGTTTATTCGAACTGAGAGAGTCTATAGAGCTTGTGTAGTGTCTATCCATCATAGGGATACTATTATTGATTTAGTTGAGTTAGAGATGACTGATTTTGATGTAATCCTTAGCATTGATTGGCTTCACACTTGTTATGCCTCCGTTGATTGTAGAGCCCAAACCGTTAAGTTCTAATTTCCAAATGAATTGATTCTAGAGTGGAATGATGATTCTGTTGTACCTAAGGAAAAATTTATCTCATTGAGCCAAAAAGCTGATTTCTAAAGGTTGTATCTATCACCTCGTGAGAGTGAAATCTGATGATGTTGAGTCTCCAACTTTTGAGTCAGTCCTGATTGTGAATGAGTTTTCTGAAGTGTTTTGCTTGGAGTCCTTCCTGATAGACAGGTGGACTTTGGTATTGATGTTCTTTCTGATACCCAGCCTATCTCTACTCCACTTTATAGGATGGCCCCTACTGAGTTGAAAGAGTTGAAAAAATAATTGAAAGATTTGTTAGAGAAGGGCTTTATAAGGCCGAGTGTTTCTTCTTGAGGTGCCTCTGTCCTATTCATGCGAAAGAAAGATGGGTCTCTCAGAATGAGGATTGACTATAAGCAACTGAACAAGGTCAGCATAAAGAATAAATATCCTCTCCCAAGGATATATTATCTATTTGACCAACTTTAGGGTGCTTCTTGTTTCTCCAAGATAGACCTTAGATCTGGCTACTATCAGTTGAAAGTGATGGACTCTAATATTCCAAAGACAACATTTAGGACTAGATATGGCCATTTTGAGTTCTTAGTCATGTCCTTTAGGTTGACAAATACACCTACAGCCTTTATAAATAGGGTGTTCAGACAATATCTTGATATATTTGTAATGTGTTCATCAATGACATTTTGGTGTATTCGAGAGATGACAAGGAGCATGCAAATTACCTTAGATTTGTCCTTCTAACACTTAAAGACCATGAGTTATATGCAAAATTCTCGAAATGTGAGTTATGACTTAACTCAGTGGCTTTCCTAGGCCATGTTATCTCCGGCGATGGTATTCGAGTGGATGCCCAAAATATTGAAGCGGTTAAGAACTGGCCTAGACCAACCTCTCCAATTGAGATAAGGAGCTTCTTAGGGTTGGCAGACTACTATCATAGATTTGTCAATGGATTTTCTTCCCTATCTATGCCATTGACTAAACTAACTCAAAAAAAGGTCAACTTTCAGTAGTCCGATGAATGTGAGAAGAGTTTCCAAGAGTTGAAGATGAGACTGACTACTACACCAGTCTTAAACTTGCCTGATGGAATAGAGTACTTTGTAATCTACTATGATGCTTTGAGAGTTAGATTAGAATGTGTATTGATGCAGAGAGGGAAAGTGATAGTCTATGCTTTCAGACAACTTAAGGTTCACGAGAGGAACTATCCGAGCCATGATCTTGAGTTGAAAGTGGTGGTGTTTGCACTTAAAATCTATCATCGCTACTTATATGGAGTGCATATGGATGTGTTCACTGACCACAAGAGCTTGCAGTATGTCTTCAGTCAAAAGGAGCTCATCCTGCAACAGAGGAGATAGTTGGAGTTTCTAAAGGATTATGACATAAGCATTCTCTACCACCTAGGTAAAGATAATATTGCTGCTGATGCTCTTAGAAGTTGTCAATGGGTAGCACCGCCTATGTTGAGGAAGAAAAGAAGGAACTAGCTAAAGATGTGCATTAATTGACTCGATTAGGAGTTCAACTTAAGGAGAATGATGAGGGAGAAGTCAATGTTCAGAACGGGTCTGCTTCATATTTGGTGGAAGAGGTGAAAGAAAAGCAAGACCAAGATTTTGTCGTACTTCAATTGAAGGAGGTTGTCCACAAACAAAAAATGATTGTCTTCTCCAAAGAGGGAGATGGAGTGTTGAGATTCTAGAGTAGACTGTGCACTACAGATGTGGATGGTATTCGAGATAGAATCATAATTGAAGCCCATAGCTCTATATATTGTATTCATCTTGAATCTACCAAGATATACCATGACTTAAGGAGAGTCTATTGGTGGAGCGGAATGAAGAGGGATATTCTTGAGTTTGTTTCTAAGTGCCCGAATTGCCAACAAGTTAAAATTAAGCATCAAAGACCATGTGGATTGGCACAGAACTTTGAGATTCATGAATGGAAGTAGGAGATGATCAACATGGATTTCATTACTGGTCTACCGAGGTCTCAAAAGCAACATGATATGATATGGGTGATCAAGGATAGAATGACCAAATTGGCTCACTTCTTAGCAGTTAAGACAACTAATACTGCGGAGGAGTATGCCAAGTTATACATCCAAGAGATTATGAGGTTGCATAGAGTTCCCTTGTCCATCATCTCGGACAGAGGAGCTCAATTCACCTTTTAATTTTGGAGATCTTTCCAGAAAGAATTAGGTACTAACGTGAATCTGAGCACGACCTTTCATTCCCAGATAAATGATCAGCCAGAGGGTACAATCCAGGCGTTAGAGGATATGTTGAGAGCCTGTATTCTTGATTTCAAAGGAAATTGGGATGATCACCTACCATCAATTGAATTTTCATATAACAATAGTTATCATGCAAGCATTCAAATGGTTCCCAATGAAGCCTTGTATGGGAGGAGGTGTAGATCACCAATTGAGTGGTTTGAGGTTGGAGAAACAGAGTTGATTGGGTCTGATCTTGTCCACCAATCAGTGGAGAAGGTTAAGGTCATTAAAGAGAGGTTGATTGCACAAAGTCGCCAAAAATCTTACACTGATGTGAGGAGAAGAGACTTAGAGATCTAGGTCTACTTGAAAGTGTCACCTACGAAGGGTGTCATGAGATTTGAGAAGAAGGAAAAGTTGAGTCCTTGTTATACTGGACCTTATCAGATTGTGAAGAGGATTGAGAAGGTTACTTATGAGTTAGATGCCTTCTGAGTGAGACGGTATTCATCCAGTGTTCCACGTTTTGATGTTGAAGAAGTGCTTGGGAGATCCTACCTTAGTGATCCCTATTAAGAGTGTTGGAGTGAAGGATAGCTTGTTTTAAGAAGAGATTCCAATCCAAATCCTTGATCGCTAGGTTCGCAAGTTGAGAACCAAAGAGATTGCCTCAGTCAAAGTCCTGTGGAGAAATCAATTCATTAGGGAAGAGACATGGGTAGCCAAATATCCGCACCTATTCATGCCCATTGATGAGAACATTGAAGGTAATTTCCTTACCTTTGACTTAAATTGATTGATCTTTCCTTGAGTTGATATATCTATTTTTGAGTCTGAATAGAGTTGATTAAGATGGATGAGTAGTTGAGAGTTTGATTTATGTGAGTATTGAGATGAGTCTTGAGCCTATTTGTGCCTTATTATCCACTTTTACTTATCATTTGAGGATGAATGATCCTAAGGGGAGATGATGTAACACCCGGTAAAATTATCAAAATATTCTAAAGGAGAGAAATGCACATAGTTCATCTTCCCATGCTCGCGCATCAGCATGAAAAATTGAGTGGAAAAATGGTTTTGATTGTTTTTAGGGCTACCAAATCAAAAGATAATTTTTTTGATGAAAAACTCAAAACAATGTGACCTAACTTATATCTTTTAAAAAAAAATATGGGAATGGAAAAACTCGTTGGGAAAATTTTTGGAAAAAAATATATTCGTGTGTACCCAGTCCGTGTCACAGATTGGGTATTCCGAAGTGAAATTTTTTTCTAAATTTTGTGAGGGGCATTCTAGATAATTCCTAACCCCTTTTAAACTTAAAACATGATTAAAAAGGTCATTTTGAGCGTAAAAAGGGTTTTAAACCTCATTCTAAGTCATTGAAGAAGACTAGGACTTGAGAAAAGAGAATAGGAACGTGAGATTGAAGAGTTCAAGGGGGAATTCTTGAAGGTTGATTGGAAAAACTTCAAATCAGGTATGTAAGGCTAAACTAAATCATCAGATTGTTCTTCCATATGCCCCATAGATGGTCTTAGATGAGTTGAGAGTCCCTGAGTCCCCATATATGATTCTTGAATGGTTTCTTGAAGATTTTCTTGAAAATTATATTAATTACATGTATTTTCATATATTAATGATCATCATAAACTTGTTTTCTTGAATTGAATACTTTTCATGAGATATGGTATAACCCTAAATGTTAACTTTTGAAAGCATGCATGAATGAACCTAGGAATTTAAGCCTAAAGCCTTGATTTGAGAATGTCGATTGTGATTGTGATGTGAGAATGATGAAGAGTTCATAGAACTTGATAGTCCTGTGAGTATCCATAGATTATCTCTAATGATTTGTCCATAAGATTGTTCTATAATGATTGACCTAAGCCTTGAGCTACTTATTGAGATATTGATTGATGAGATGATAAGAGTCTATATGAGACTGATTGAATGACGAGTGCCTCCACGAGGCTGATTGAGATGATTTGATTGGATAATTGTCTTATAAGCATTGAGTCTTGGGATGAGTATCGAGCATCGAAATGGTAAGAGTAAAATCAACTCGCACTGATTAACTACGTTGCCAAACATTGATGAGGATTAGAACCATCACATTACGTTGAAGTTTCCTCTTGATAGAGTGCCTGAAACAATAGAGGACTTATTTGATTTGCTGAGGTCCCTAGTGGATTTGATTCCTTCTCTACCTGGCGTGTATGGAATAGACGTGACAATAACGATGGCTTGTTGTACAGTCATTGTCTCATAAGTGATTATTGTCGGATAAGAGAAACTCCTAAAAAGTTTCCAAAAGTATTTTTTAATGTTTGATTGGTGAATCAAAAATATTTTCTAGAAAATATCTATTAAGGTGGAAAAGTAACAACAAACATCTAATTTGTGGTTAATTTAAATTATGTGGAAAAGGGGTTGGGGTTTGGCGTAGTGCTAAGATAAGGGGAAAAATAAAAAATTTTAAAAAAAATAAATTTTAAAATTATAAATTTTTCCTAGGAGAGGGGGCTGGTATGGAGTCAAGGGTAGGGGTAAAGTTACAAAAATCAAAATTTTAAAATTTAATTCAATTTTTTTAAAGAATATTTTTTTAAAAAATTCTTTTAGGTGAGTTGGTAGGGGGTTAGGAGTACAAGTATGGTAATTTAATATTTTAATTTTCTAAAAAATATTTCTTAAAAATTTTTTTGTGGGTTGGTGGTGGTGGTGGGGGGCTGGTAGGTGTAGTCAGAGGTGGAGGTGGGATAAAAAAAATAAATTCAAAATTTTAATTTAATCTTTTTTGGGGTTGGGTTGGGTGGCTAGTATGGAGATCAGGGTCGGAATGGGGTTTAGTTTCAAAAATAATCTATTTTGTAAAAAAAAAAATTTAGAGGGGGATAGGGATCGTTAGGGGTAGGGTAAAAGAAATCAAAATTTTTAATATTTGAAGTATTTTTTGAAAATAAATTTTAAAATTTTTAATATTTTTTTCAGTTGGGATTTGGAGGTTGATTTGAGGGTTGGGGTAGGAGGGGGGTAAAAAAAATATAATATTTTAAAAAATAAGTTATTTTAAAATTTTTAATTCTTTTTTGAAGCAAGATGGGAGCTTGAGGGTGCGTCGAGGTATGGGTTAGGATAAGAAAAAATATATAGATTAAAGTTGAAGGAGAGGGTTAAAAAAGATTTTTTTTATATTTTAAAGAAATGTCATTATCATCAAATAAAATAAATTGATTTGGAATGTTTTCGTTTCATACCACAAACACTCTGTGTAGCCAGTAGCTAGGGATGTCAAAATGGTAAGTTATGGTATAACTTACATAAATTTTATAGTTTTTTAATTTTAACTAATGTTAATTTTTTTAAAAATTATAAAAAATTCTTTCTTTTTGATACAAACAACGAAGCCAAATATATATTGAAAAGGTAGGAGTATTAAGGGATTTTAATTATAATATATGGAGAAATAGGGATTATAATTTTTATTAATATGTGTGTAATTTTTTGTATCATTTAAGGTGTTTTTGTATTTTTTTTAAAAAATCAGAATTATATTAAATTATGTGAATATAAATTATGTATTTCTGTTATCTCCATCTAGAGATGTATCTATTTTAAATGAGTTGGATACTCAATCCATTAAGATGGGTACAAAATAGGTAATAAGAATATTACCTATTTAAAAATAATTTAATGAGTATTATAGATAAAAGAGAGTAATTTATAAAAGAAAATAGTATTAATACTTTTGGGGGGTATGGACAGTTGGGGTGGGTGGGGGCACCAGTAGGTCTGGAGTGACAATTTTTTTTTAAAATTTTTGTTCTAAAAAATAAATTAAATTTTCTTTTAAACTTTTTTATTTGTGTGTGTGTGTAGGAGGAGGCGGGGGGGAGTGTTTAAAAAAGTTTAAGTAAAAAATTTTTAAAAAAATTGAGTAGTGTTAGTGGTGCTTGGGCTGGTTTTGTGAGGTGGGGCGTAAAAAAAAATATAAGAATTTTTATTTTAGAAAAAAAACTTAAATAGTTTTTTGGGGTTGAGGTGAGAGGGGAAAAAGGGGTAAAATAATTTAAGAATTTTTTAAAAATAAATTAAATTTTTTCTTCGGGTAGGGGTGGAGGATAAAAAAATTTAAGACTTTTTTTTTAAAAAAAAAAAATTGGATAGAAATGGAGGAGCGTGGGTGCTCAAGGGGGTTGGGGTAGGGGACAAAATAGAAAATAAATTTAATTTTAGAAAGAAAATTACTTTTTTAGGGGTTTGGGCCAGGTTAGGTGTAAGTGATAATATTTTGATAAATTATAAATTTTTTAATGGAAGTAGGGTGACGAGTGGATAGAAGGATTTACTTTTAAAATTTTTAAGATGATAAAATATGTATTTATATTTACTCATATAATTCATTAGAAAACGTATTTTTACCCATTTTAAATATAAGTCGAGTTTGAATGTGTTAATTTTTTTTTTTACTTTGATGGAAAACGGATATGCGTTCTTTCAAATTTGAATACAACTTGTTTGAAATGGAATAGTTTATCATAGCGCCTTTAATTGACTTATTCTGCTTCAAGTAATAAAGACCTTGCACTTTTTATTTCTTTTCGGTTCTTCAACTCCAAAACAATGTCTTCTCTAATTTTTCACCTTGTATTCTTGCTACTGTCAAAGTATTGTGCAGGACTATCAGGAAATGATACTGATCATTTGGCCCTGATTTCCTTTAAAAATGCAATAATATCAGATCCCCTCAACATCACAGCTTCTTGGAATGAGTCTAGCCATTTCTGCAGCTGGATTGGCATAACTTGTGGCCCCAAACACGGTCGAGTCATCAGGATTGTCTTGAACTCTAGCGAATTGATTGGTCCATTGTCACCTGCAGTTGGTAATCTTAGTTTCCTCAGGGTACTTTGGCTCAGCAAGAACAGTTTCACTGGCCAAATCCCTGGAGAGATAGGAAAGCTGTCAAGATTACGGATGTTGAACTTAGCAAACAATTCTTTTTCTGGTGCAATACCAAGAAACATATCGTGGTGCTCCAATCTTAACTTTATCCATTTGGGTAATAACAATCTGAGTGGAAGCATTCCAACGGAGTTTAGATTATTGAATGAACTTGGGAATGTGCTTCTTCAGGTGAACAAATTGACTGGACAAATTCCAGCTTATCTAGGAAATCATTCTACACTCTTGGCAATTGCACTAGGTGATAATCAATTCCATGGAAAGATACCGAATATTTTTGGTGGACTCAAACATGTGGTGTTTCTTGATTTTGCCTTGAATTATCTGTCTGGAAAGATTCCTGTGTCCATTTTCAACTTGTCATCATTGCACACCCTGCAGTTAACTGTTAATAAACTTGAAGGGGGGTCTCCCATCGGATGTGGGGTCAATCTTCCTAGCTTGAAGTTCTTTCTCCTTGCGGGAAATCAACTGACAGGAAAGGTGCCTACTTCAATCCTGAATTCCACATCAATTATGGACTTTGGTATCGACGCCAATAATTTCACTGGACAAGTACCAGCCTTTGGAAGTCAAAAGGATTTGTACTGGCTTGGACTTGCTCAAAATCATTTTGGAAATGGAATGCTCGATGATTTGAAGTTTATGTATTCCCTACAAAATTGTACAAGTTTAGAGCAATTAATACTGGAAAATAACAATCTTGGAGGAGTACTGCCAAAATATACAGGCAACATGTCCAATCATTTGCGGCTTTCTGTAGGGGGAAATCTCATCCATGGAAACATTCCCACTGAGATTTTACAACTTGAAAACCTGCAAGTACTTGGTCTCGAGAAAAATAATTTTACTGGTATGATTCCCCAGTCTATTGGACAACTAAGGCAACTTAGTAAGTTACACCTTCACCAAAACAAGTTTTCAGGGGAAATTCCACATTCTCTTGGGAATTTGACGAGCTTGATTGAACTCAATTTGGGATCAAACAACTTGCAAGGCATTGTGCCATCAAGTCTTGGAAGCTGCAACTTCTTATCAATCTTGTATCTAAACGGAAATCAACTAAGTGGTCCTATACCGAAAGAACTGTTTCAGCTCTCCCTTATAGAATTTGACCTCTCAGACAACCACTTGACGGGGTATTTTCGTGCAGGGAATGGCTCTGGAAACTTGACTGGATTGATGAATTTGATCTACACGAACCATTTATACAACAATATATCAGGTGAAATACCAAGCAGCTTTGGCACTTTAACTAGTTTAGCGGAGCTATACCTTGGTAACAATGCTCTTCAAGGAGTTATTCCTACATCCTTGAGTTCTTTGAGAAGTCTTGAATATATGGATCTTTCTCATAACCACTTTGTAGGGAGGATCCCAAGTTTTCTCGTTGAACTTTTGTCTCCTTGAAGTTCTTAAATCTGTCGTATAATGATTTGGAGGGCGAGGTACCTTTGACAGGAGCTTTTAGAAACATGAGTGCTGTTTCACTTGTTGGGAATAGGGAGCTATGTGGTGGTATTCCAGAGTTCCAATTGCCAAAGTGCAGCAACAAAGTAGCATCAAGAAGACGAAGGGTATCTCATAGATTGATAATAGTAATACTGATTATTGGAGGATTATTGGCAGCAACGAAACTGGCCTTTCTTTTCTGGTGTGCTAGGAGAAAAACGAGATCTGCTTCATCAGAGAATTCATCATTGGACATGATCCCAAGAGTGACATACAATAGTCTTCACAAAGAAACTAACGGTTTCTCTATGTCGAACATGATTGGTTCAGGTGCATTTAGCTCCGTGTATAGAGGCATTCTAGAGGAAAATGGAAAATCTGTCGCCATAAAGGTGCTCAAACTCCATGTTAGGGGAGCTTCTAAGAGCTTTCTTACTGAGTGTGAAGCACTAAGGCACATCAAGCATAGAAACCTGGTAAAACTCTTAACATCATGTTCAAGCATTGATCATCAAGGTAATGACTTCAAGGCTCTCATTTATGAGTACATGGCCAATGGAAATTTGGCAAATTGGTTTTACGATAAAGATACAGATGGTGAAGAAAATCATGAGCCTAAAACTTTGAACATGCTACAGAGACTAAATGTAATAATTGATGTGGCTTCTGCATTAGATTATCTTCATCATCAATCTGGCACGCCATTGACACATGGCGACATCAAACCAAATAATGTGCTTTTGGATGAAGATTTTGTTGCTCATTTAGCTGACTTTGGACTGGCGAGGTTTCTGCCTGATGCTGCAAATCTACTCTCCTTAAGCCAATCGGCCAGCTCTCTCAATATAAGAGGAACTATTGGATATGTTCCACCTGGTAACTCTTCTCCCTCTAAACATCATTTTATATTTATGCAGGTCCTCTTCCTTCTCTAAAAATCATTTAAATCAGACTATATTGAATATTAATATATGGGAGAATCTTATAATAGCTCAGTTGGTTAGCTACCTGAACTTTGACCTTGTTGGTGAGAATTGAGTTCCGCATCTTGTAATCACCACCCCATTTAACAAAAATTAAGCAAAAAAGAATATTTCCTATATGTATCATATCGTTTCGTGTATCATTTGTGTTGTCGTCTTGTTTTCCATTCTTTCAGTTTGCTTTTAAGTTTATGTCTAACTTCTTATGTATTTAACTGACCATTACCCAAAAAAAAAAAAAAAAAAAGAAAACTGTCTACAAATAGTAAAATACGTGAAGGTGAGAACTGTCTGCCTGTTGTATGTTTGTAGTTAGTATCAGGAGTTCCAAAAATCTTTACACACTTGAGAGTTTCTTGAAATACTTATCAAGTTTGTTAATTCATGTATGTGCAGAATATGCTACAGGCAATAAGTTTTCAACCTATGGAGATGTGTACAGTTATGGAATTCTACTGTTGGAAACATTTACGGGAAGAAGTCCAACTGATGAGATTTTGAAGGATGGTCTAAACCTTCATGATTTTGTCAAGAGAGCCATACCTGAGCAAGTGAAAGATGTTTCTGATCCTAAACTTATATATGATGAAAGGGGCAGACTGATTAGTAACAATAAAACAATGGAGTGCCTCACATTGATTTTTCGAGTTGGAATTGCTTGTCCAGTGGAATCTGCAAAAGATCGCATGGACATTGCCAATGTTGTCAATGAAATAAGGGCAATAGCAATATTGACTATGAACTTTTTGAGTTTCATAACAAAGATACTACTTGTAAGTTATATTCTCGCTCTCCAACTTTCCTACTTCCCTTATGTAACGGAAAAAGTTGAAAATAATCATTCAATTTGATTTATTTTGTTTCACTTTATACTAGATGTACTCTACAGATTTAATTTGAAATTTTTTTTCTTTTGGTCTATACTGATTTCATTAACTTATAAAGAAATAGACAAAGATGCCAAAAATTATAAGCTCAACCAGAAATATACTTTCCATTAGACAAAATGAACTTGCACAGACAAGGCGGGATACAACTTTACATGGCATATGCATAATGAGAAAACGAAAACTAGGCTGGAGTTTGGAATTTAAACTATATGATAAGGCAAGAGGGAAAAGGAGAAAACTACAAAGAATCTCTCTCATTTTTCTCACATTTACTTGAAGGCATCGATGTTCAAGGTCCAGCATCAACAAGCATCTTCACTACTTCTTTCATGCTGGGGCGTAAATTAGGGAGCTTAGTCGTACATAGTGCAGAAATCCTCAACACTTTGATCATGTCATCTTGGACAAGCTCAGAAACCACCTTTTCATCAAGAATTTTCAGAACACTTCCTTTGTCATTAACATGAGTTGATGCCCAATTAACCAAATCTTTCCCTTCTCCATAGGCTTCGTCTATCGGTTTCCTTCCAGTTACTAATTCTAATAGAACAACTCCAAAGCTGTATACATCGCTCTTTTCTGTCACTCTGAAAGTATATGCTAGCTCTGTCAATAAATCAAATTCAAGTGTGATGTTAGAAACTAGCAAAAGTGAAAACAGATATAAGTGGGAACATATTATTTGGTTTTTCCTCTTCGAGACATACCAGGAGCTAAATAGCCATGAGTGCCTGCAAAGCAGCTGAACTCAGAGCCTCTAGAGGAATTTTCTGAAACTTTTGCAACCCCAAAATCAGAAACTTTCGCTTCATACTCCTCATCAAGTAGAATGTTTGTTGACTTGATATCTCTATGAATAATAGGAGGGAAACAATCATGGTGTAAATAAGCGATTCCCTTTGCAGTTCCAACAGCAATTTTATACCTCTTGTACCAATCTAATTCTATCTTCCCAGCCTTGACTTCCTGGTGCAGTGCCTCGAATAAATTACCATTTGGCAAGTACTCAAAAACCAAAAAATTTGAACCTTCTCTCATTAGACTAGCGTACAGTTTAACTATATTTCGGTGCCTGATCTTTCCTAGAATGTCCATTTCCCTTGTCAAAACTTTCACTTCATCTCCTTTCCAAAGCTGCTTTACAGCCACTGTGCCACAGCCTTTCTTCAAATCTAACCGATAAACTTTCCCTGTGCCTCCACTTCCTATCAATTTATCCTCACCAACATCACAAATTTCATCTACATCAAGTTCCACATGTTGGAAACTTTCAAGCTTCCATTTTGGATCCATTCCATTTGCTTGTCCCAGTTGCTTTTCTGAATTACCTTCAACGTTGTGCTTGTACTTCCAGTAACTTACAAGCATGAAAACACCCATTAGAACAGCCAAAGAAAGTAAGACAATGCAAAACACGACTAGGTTGCTCTTCATGAACTTGTTCTCAGCAGCTTTTCCACTACAAGGCCCCAATCCCGAGTTCATTGGGATATTCCTGATGCTTTGATCAACACAAAGCCCTTTGTTTCCTTCAAATGCCTTTTCTCCTCCCACCGTCAAAAGATCCACAGGAACTCCTCCAGCTAGCTGATTGTTAGAGAGATCCAATGAAGATAACTTCAGGTTATCCAAGTTGGTTGGAATTGAGCCACTGAGATGGTTACTCGAGAGATTCAGAGAATTCAACGAGACCATCATTGACAACGAATCGGGTATGTTGCCTGTAAGGAGATTTGAAGCAAGATTCAAGTTTGCCAACCTGGGAAACTCACCCAACTCTGATGGTATCAACCCAGAAAGTGAGTTTTTCTCTAAATGCAAAGATGAAAGTTGCTTCAATGTGCCAAGTTCAGATGGTATTGTGCCAGAGAAGTCATTGTTATCCAAATATAGCCTTTCCAACTGTGTGAGCTTTCCAAGTTCTTTTGGAAGCTCACCTGAAAATTTGTTGTTTGATAATACCAACTGATTCAAGTTAGTAGCAGCGCCAATGCCAGGAGATACAGTTCCAGTGAAGTTGTTATCACTGAAATCTAGCATCATGACATTTGGAAGTCCCCATATACCTTCAGTAATTCTCCCAGAAAGTTGATTCTTACTCACCCTCAATCTATTTAAAGGCTTGCAAGAAGCATAATTATCTGGAAACTCCCCTGTGAAACTGTTTTCAACAGCTAGCAAATTTTGCAAGTTGTCATTTTGGCATAAATAATTTGGAAATGCACCACTAAACTTGTTCTCAGATATGTCTACGCTATTCAGTGGAGAAAAACGGCCAAGATTTGCTGGGATTTCTCCAGAAAAACTGTTCTCGTACACAGAAAAGCCATTAAGATGCTGCAAGTCTCCAAAGCCTGGAGGGATTTCCCCAGAGAAATTGTTCTTGAATAATTGAAAAACTGTTAAATTCTTCAGTTTGTCAATCCCCCTGGGCAAAGTCCCATGCAGCTGGTTTGCAGAAACATCAATTTCCTGCAGATGGATGAGGTCAACAAGTTCTACTGGCAATTCCCCTGTCAAATTGTTTTGGAAAAGCTCAATCTTGAAGAGATTTTTCAGCTTGTTTATAGACTTTGGGAAATTCCCAGATATCTGGTTTTTCGAAATATCTAATGTACCTAGTGCCTCCATCTCGAAAATAGATTCCGGGATTTGTCCTGTCAAATTTGACTCTGCCAAGTAAAGCCAATAAACTTTCTTCAACTTCCCAAATGAATCAGGAAGATTACCTTTATCGTAGTTATTGGCACCAAGGCCTAATGCAACCAAACTAGTCAACTTTCCAAACCAAGCTGGAAATTGTCCCGAAAAGCAGTTGGTAGACAAGTCTAACACCTCCAACTTAGCCAAACTAGATAAATCAGGTATCGTCCCATTCATTTTATTTAGAGTAACATTCAAGACTTTGAGATTGGTGCAATTGGCCAATTCACTTGGAAGATTCCCAGATAGGAAATTTGAAGGAAGCACTAGAGAAGTAAGGCTTTGGAGCATAGAAATTGAAGGGGATATAACCCCAGAAAGGGACTTATTGTCAAGGGAAATTTCAGTTACCAAGCCAGTGTTTTTGTCACATTGAATGCCATAGAATTTGCAAGGGGAATCTGAATATTTCCAAGATTCCAAGAAATTCCAGGGGTCAAAAAGCTGCTTTTTAAATTCAAGAAGGGCTCGTGTCTCTATAGACAAAGAATTAGATGGCTGGAAAAAGAAAACAAGAAACTTCAAGAAAGTAGCAAGAATTTGGAGATTCAGGATTCTAGCCATTGTTGAATTTGGGAAGGGCTAAAAAGTCATTTCACAAGGGGAAGACAAATCCAATAACAGATATGTAGCTGAAAGAAGAGGAGTATCAATCAGTAACCAAACTATAAAGTAAAGAAAGGAGTATATACAAATATAAATACTACAAAAGACAACATATAACAAACCCCTTTTACTTAATAGCAATGTTTGTTGTATAATTTAATCTATAACAGGAAATTAAAATATTACTTAAAGAAGAAGATAAGTTAGGAATATATGACTTTCATAATTGAGTCCTAAGAAAGAACCAAAAAATCATTTATTTTTGTGGTCTTAACTAAATTTAACAGAAACAGATACATTCATGAGTATAACACATAGGCTGTTAGTATAACAAAAAGTAGAATGCATTTTTGCTATTAAAGGAGAACATCTATCGACTCAAGAATATTTTACATACATAAATTACAACCTTTGCTTTCTTCAATGAGAAGAAAAAGATTCCTGGGAAGGAATTTGAGTGTGTTAGTTAAAAGGAGGGGAAGGAAAGGAAAAATAATGAAAGAGAGTGGTTCATTGATGAATGCAAGAAACAGTGTCTGTGTTTTATTATGGAATGAGAAGAAGAAGCTGACAAAATCTGGGTGATACAGGATAGTTGTAAGCACCACACACTTTGATTGAGACTCATCTTTTTTCCTTATGTAATCCTTGTACTTTCTCCATTTAAAAAATAATAATAATTTGATTTCACTTTTTATGAAATTTAAAGAAAAAAATTAATCTTATAATTTTAAATTAAAATTATATCAAATATATTAAAATATTTTTTAATTTTATAATTTTAAAAATATTACATAAAAAAATTAAAATTAATATTTGTTAAAGAAATAAATAAGAAACAGTGTCTGTGTTTTATTATGGAATAAGAAGAAGAAGCTGACAAAATCTGGATGATACAGGATAGTTGTAAGCACCACACACTTTGATTGAGACCCATCTTTTTTCCTTATGTAATCTTTGTACTTTCTCCATTTAAAAAATAATAATGATTTGATTTCACTTTTCATGAAATTTAAAAAAAAATTATTTTATAATTTTAAATTAAAATTATATTAAATATATTAGAATATTTTTTAATTTTATAATTTTAAAT
>JAOTQJ010000007.1:9602463-9622477 GCA_025642045.1 Solanum sejunctum
GTTGAAAATCGTTAAAAATAAAATAAAGATTCGGAGATTAATTTGACACCGTGGAGGGTAAAAATTGGGTGTCAACAATAATTAATTAAAATAAACTTATCTACAAATGTGACTTTATTTTTTATGATTTTCAAATATTTTAAACAAACAAACTAATATAGGATAAAAATAAATAAAATAAAATTTTAAAATAATTAATTTAGCTCTAAATAGATACAATAATAATAAAAGGGTATTAAAATCATAGGTTCGATAAAAAATTACGTGTCTGCAACGTCCATTTGAGCCTGCATCTTTTCATGATGTAGAGACAGGCACTAGTGGTCATCAGCAGACGCCCTGTTGAGGACCTATTTGCTTTCAGTTGATTGGTGAGCCTCCCCTACTCTCCGAGGACATTATATTTCTATTCTAGCTTTGAGTTTAGATGTATTTTATTCTACTTAGAGGTAGCAATTGGTCTGTCATTAGCACCATTTAGTCAGATATCTTAGAGGCTTCATAAACTAGATTGTTGATGTGATTGAATGTTATTATTGACTAGTTTCTTTCACACTAGTCTTATTTAGTTGATGAATAGCTTGTTTAGCCTTTGGCCCTTTTATTATTGGTTGTCAGGGCTTTTCATTAAGTATTCTTAATTATTGATGTCTTCCGCTATTAGAATATGATTGGACAAATGTTACGAGGCCAAATGGTTCACTAGGGGACTAGCGATAGTCGCTGAGTGTCGATCACATCAAGGGTACCCTCCAGGAGAGTGACAATAACCCAACCAGAATTCAATCTTAATGATTATTCTATTATGGAGGAATCTGACTTGAATTGTCACGTGAAAAATTCTGGGGGGTAATCTTTAAACTTTTATTTTATGTATGTGTAATTTTAAAAGGTTTGAACAAATTAATATGGCATACACATGCAATGCACGTGTTCCACAACTAGTAATTTAATAATTCAAAAATTTTAGTTCAATCCTACTAAGTCACAGGTTAGGCCAGACCAGCCCAATGGGCTTAGCCCATTTGATAGCTTTAATATAAGTCAATTTTTATTAGAAAATTTTACATAAATACATAACTTATAATATAATAATTTCTAAAAGTCCCAACAATTTTAATAACTCTCCAAAATCCCTTATTTTCTTATGTTCTCTCCTAAGTATAGATACATGACTCTTCACATCTCAATCATTTTCTGCAAACTAAATTTTCTCCTTTTTTTTTTGCCTTGCTTAATTTTGCATTTTTCATTTTTTAAAAAAATTATCTTACTATCTTTGAATTCTGTCAAAACTTTTCCCCATCTCATCTTCCTCATTATATCTGTTCATAATCATATCAACCAAACTTAAAGTTTTAATTTTCTTCATCTTTCTTTTCGTTTTCTATTTTCATGAGTGTTTATAATGGACAGTGGAGCTATCTCGAAACACAACATACAGAGTTTATCTACTGATGAAGATTTTGGATTGATCATTCGGGTTGGATTCTATTTCGTCAGAGATTAGTATTTCAATTGGACATCAAGAATCCGTAACTACTGCATATCTATGCCATCCAAGGATCCAGAACGAGCAGCTGGAGTCTCTATTTTACCAGAACAGAATGAAAACATTAAAATCAAGAGTGAAAAAAGGGTGATGATAATGTCTCATGAAAGAGAAGATGGATGGTTGGAAATAGAGTTTGTTCAGGATTCATTGCATGGTGTATTTTCTTTGTTTGATATACCCAATGAATCATAAAAATATAACAACCAGAAAATTATCCTAATGAATCACTGTGTTCAACTCATACAGTCCCAATGAATTAGCAATATATATGACTCAATTTTATGTCTCAATGAATCACCATAAAAATTTATAAATAACTCACAAATATAAAAAAATATACAAGATAGATATTATACACATGAATCATTACATTTTCCTAATGAAATAACCCATAATTGCCCCAATGAATCATCACCTATAATAGTCAGAATATCATCCCAATGAATCAGTAACATATATGGCTCAATTTTATGTCCCAATGAATCAACCCACTAATATGATTAATTGCATGGTGTATCATCCTTGTTTGACACACCCAATGAATCATCAACCTATAACAGCCACAAAAATTATCCTAATGAATCACTACATTCAACCCTTACAGTCCTAATGAATCAACAATATATATGACTCAATTTTATATATAAATGAATCACTATATTTAATGAATCACCATAAAAACTTGTGGATAACTCATAGTTTTGAAATGAATACTATACAAGATGCATACTACACATATGAATTACTATATTTTCCTGATAATTGCCCCAATGAATCATAACCCATAACAACCAGAATATTGTCCTAATGAATCACCATACAAAATATATTTAGCTTTTCTTGAGTTTATCTATCTTCAATTCAAATGCAGTTATTGCTTTCAGATTCGCAAATGAAATATCTTCTCCAACAATGATTTTGTCACTTTTCTATCATTTATATCTTGCTTCAGATTCTCTTATTCCAGAATGACAAAATAAAATTGAGATATTCATGATGCATCTTCTCACAAATTTCTAAAATTTTGAATGAATATTGATTCGTCTATTGGATTATAGGCTTAAGGAATTTTGAAATTTAAATTTTTAAATCTATTACGATTTGGAAGGGCTTGATTAATCTAGTAAAAGAAGGTAACCCATTAATTATAGAATTCTAAATAAATTTTTTGTTATTTTTCCTTATTTAACGCAACAACATTAAACTCAATTTGTGTAAGTTATACTTTTTATTAGCCATAGATCATGACAAATTAGTAAATATCTTATCTCAAAGGATCATTTAATGTCTAACCAAATAGATAATCTTGAAATTCAATACAATTAATATTTTAATGATGTTAGTCAAGTGAAGAAGCTCTTAGTCTAGCAAGGGAAAGAACATCTCCTCATTCTCAGTAAGAATCCTTCTTTCTTTTCTCTTTGTCAGCTTCAGTATTTTCACAAAGAATTGTCAAATTCAAAATGCTGCCTTCAGAATAATATTGAAACGAAAATCTAAAATTGAAACAGTTTTATCTCCTATCTCCTCTCCTCTACATGATCACTTCAACAACGATCTATAAAATGAAGAATTGATCATCTCTGAATCTGTAAAAGTTAAAGCTGCAAATGAAATAGAGGACCAAAAAGCAACCAAAAGAAGAAAACTCTTAGCATTTGGACTGTATGAAACAAAGTTTATATGTACAAAAATTGGAGAAAAAGGGAAGTGCCCCTTTCCTAATTTATATGAATTGAAGGCCATCAATATGCCTACATTTTTCAATCTTGAAAGAGGAGAACATCCGAAAATGAGTTGAAAAAAGAAGATGACTATGATTATGATCTGTATTTAGCTATCTTGAAGGCTATATATAATACTACTTCAACCATGAGGTGATTCCATATCTTTATTCAAAATATTTTATTGATTACACCAAGTCTATAATTCCCAACTTGATATTCTGTGGCAAGGTATTGAAGGCTAAGATTGATATGTTACAGAATTATTTCTTAGCTGTTTTGGAAATGGTAGAAGGATAA
Source organism: Solanum sejunctum (assembly GCA_025642045.1). Lineage (NCBI taxonomy): Eukaryota > Viridiplantae > Streptophyta > Magnoliopsida > Solanales > Solanaceae > Solanum > Solanum sejunctum. Next base: position 9,606,043 of record JAOTQJ010000007.1, read on the forward strand.
TAATCCTGATATAATTCATCATCTTTATTGCCAAATATTAAATATCTTGTGGTTTATGGGGTTAATTCTGGAGAAATATTGTCAAGTTGACAAAGAGGTAGACAAAACAGATGACTATTTGAGAAATAAGAGTTGTATTGATCCATTATTAAGGTCCAAGTCTTTGTAGCAGCATTTTTGAATTGTTTATGTTTTTGCTTGTATTTTTCAGTTCAGCTAAAAATTTACTATGGGATTAGAGATCGTTAAAGATTATTTTGATTTGATATCATTCTCTGAAACCAACTTTAATTTTCTTCCCTCCGTAGTCTCATCATACACCTGGCAGAAAATGGAATTACTTTTGATAATCTGAGCAACAACCTCATTAGTCCGAGTGTCTCGGTTAAGCATATGTAAGCTGAATTCTCAAGAGCCAATTATTTTGAGCTCTAGAAGCCTTCTCAAAAGACGTCCCATGGTACACATCAGGCAAAAAGGAGGATAATACATTGTAGCACGATTGTCTTGAGCAACATCTGCTGTAGAAGTAGAATGCTTCTTTGCCTCCTGGATGATCATTTTCTCCTCAAAATTATAGGAGAAAACTACTAGACAAGGTTCACGAGATCAAAGAACCATATAGAACTACATTGTCATAAAGAACTTCCCATGTTACAAATAAAAGTGGACGTATATCATCTCCTTTCCTTTGTACCAAATTATTGTCTGTCCAGTCCTTAACAACTCTACTCAAACTCGAATCACCAAGAAGTGCATCATTTTTTGATTTGTATCTACCAAAGAAGGTGGTTTGGGAGGGGGAGTGAGAGAATCTATTCTTCCTTTCTCTGGCTCAAAAAAAGGAATTTCCTATCATTATTTATTTCTTAGTAATGGTAGCTACGGCTTGTGTGCACCTCAACTAGTTTACCGTATATGTTTGATACTCTTACTAATACATGTACAAAATAACTCTATATCAATGCTTGACCATGAAAAGAAAAACAATTAGCAAGTTTAGCCTCTTTGAACATTGGTCTCATTGACCAGGAAATTACATCTTGAATTGACCGTAATCATTATAAATTCACTTAAAAAGAATCTAATAGTGTAAGAAGATAAACTAAACTTTTGCTACAAAAAAAGTAGTAACTCATTTTGAAAAAAGATAACATACCTACTATAGTATTTTAGTAATATAAATTACTTTCTTTCTTTATCAGCTCCAATATTTTCTTTATTTTATGAGCTCCAACAATTGCAATGAAATAAATATATTAGGGTAAAAATCATTAAGAGAAGAAGGGTGTGAATCACGAAAGAAAAACACACTTTAGGGTAGTACCTCGAGTCTATTTTACTTGTCATGTCTTTCTTATTACATTCCTTATGAAAATATTAGCAAATAAACTGTAATTTGTCTAAAATATCCTTTTTTGTCTTTAATCTCAATTTTGCCACATTAATTACAGGGAGAAGGGACAAATATGCTCTCATTAAAAATATGGCTATGTCTACCCATTGTCCAACAAATTGTTCATATTTATCTTTTTCTTAAATAAACTTTTATTTACTGAATTAGAAAATAGAAACAAAACTTGTTTTTAATTTCAAAAAGTTATTTCACCCCTCTTTTTCACCCTTCAAATGTGACCTAAATTATAGATGATAATCCATTGTTTAAACAAATGTTCCAAAATGATAAAAAAAAAAAGTAGAGAAATATGCTTGAATGTTTCTATGGGTTATAATGGGATACTTGAAATCCCTCCCTTGAAAAAGATTATATTGGAAGTGTCATTCTTAGAAATGGACTTTGCAATATGCGAATTCAAATTTATTCGAGCTTCAATAGAGTATCAAAAATCAAATAAAAAATTCCCAATGTTAATATAATCATGGGAAACAAAGGGCAAGAAAATGAAGAACCATTCAATCAGTTCTTGGATGAAGAAAATAGAAATCAAGAAAAATGACAGGAGGTGAAAAAAGGAAAACATCCCGTGTTGAAATTATATGAGTTCAAGCACATTCTAGCGACATTTTCAAATCCTGGACAAGGAGCTGGGACTTCCGAAAATGAGTTGCAAGAAGATGACTATGATTATTTTCAGAATTTGGCGATTTTGAAGTCCATGTATCAGCACTACTTCAATCATGGCAGCATAATCCCATATCCGGTAACAAAGGAACTAATTGATTACATCGAAGTTCTAGTCCCCAACTTGAAAGTTCGTGGCAAGGAACTGGAGGCTAAGATCATCATGTTACAAAATAATTTCTTCGTTGTTAGGACAACGGCCGTTGGATTTGACCCTTAAGTCAACCCTGTTTGTTGCAAAATTTTCTACTTGTCTATGGGTTTATGAGGTTAATTCAAAGACTATTATCAAGTTGACAATAGTGTTATAAACTAGGAGCATGATGCAGACGTCGAGAATGTGAGAAACTAGAACAGCTGACTATTAATCCTTATGTGCAAGGTCAAAGTATTCATAGTGTTATGTTCATCTATGGTTAGTATATATTACATGTATGGTATATTATGAAACTTTTAACATAGATAACCAGATCATCATGACGAGGTTTATTTGCATTTTTATTTCGACAATAGTTTTCAATTTACCTGAAATTTTATGTACGGTTGGATCAGAGACCATGAAAGGTTATTTGGATTGGAATTCTAAAATTGTTTCACTTTCTAATTTAGTTTGATATCTTCTCTTTGACTTAATTATCAAACCAGGTATGTTAATTCTTTTAGGAAGGCGAATTAACAAAGAATTGAAGATGAATGTTATCTAACATGTGACGTACTTTATCTTTGGAATAGATGAACTGATCATCAAATCAGAGCGAACAAAATGTTACTTTGAATCATACCAATTTATAACAGAAGTTACTAGAATTAGATTTTGACTAATAGTGTAGGGGTGAAATAGTAACTCAATTTTGAAGTCAGGAGTTCTTCACTTACTATAATATGTTATGGTATGTGATATCATCATGATATCACAATGAAGACGATGATGATGATGCATGACTATACTTGAGGACATTCATATGTGTGCATTATATTAAGTCAATTTTTACTAGCCATAAATCATGGGAGATGAGTAAATGTCTTACTAAAAATCTTGTGTGAACATTACACATAGAGTTATGGAAAGAAATGTGACTTATGGTAAGAAAATCTCAAGTAAGATTCACTACAATTAATATTTTATTGATTTTAGTTAAATTAAGAAGCTACAAAACTAGCAAAATCAAGAATCAACTTCTCATTCTCAGTTCCAATATTTTCACAAAGAATCATCATGTCTAGTAACATACCTTTTTCACCTCTCTCCTCTCTTCCATATGATCAATCCAACAACAATCTACAAAATGAAGAATCATTCATCGTAGATCCAAAAAGTGAAGGAAAAGGAAAGCATCCCATGCTTGAATCCTATGAAATGAAGCTCATCTATGAGTCTCCATTTTCCAATCTTATTAAAGTAGGAGGAACATCCGAAAATGAGTGAAAAAAATAAGTTGACTATGAGTATAATCTTGATTTAGTTATGTTGAAGGTTATATATCATTACTACTCCAACCATGCGCAATTCCATTTCCTTATTTAAGCTATTTTATCAAGTATATTGAGGCTTCAATTTCCAATACAAAATTTCATGGCAGGCAATTAGAGTTGAAGATCCTTGCATTAAGAAAATATTTCTTAATTGTTTTGAAAATGGCTGGAGGATATTATCCTGATATAATTCATCCTCTTATAGAGAAGTTTTCATCTTGTCTTTTGGTTTATGGGGTTAATTTCGGAGACTATATTCAAGTTGACAAAGAAATAAAAGAAGTTGATGACAATTTGAGAAACTGGAGTTGTTGATCGTTCTTAAATTTTAAGGTCCAAATCTTCATAGCATCATTTTAAATTGTTTATTCTTTTGCTTGTATTTTCGCAGTTCAATTTAAAACTTATTGTGGGATTAGAGATTATTAAAGATTATTTTGATTTGATATGTTATAGCTTGTATTTTTCAGTTCAGCTTGATATTTTTTTCTTCTACTGATAGAATTAGATTAAATAATTAATCCTCTCGTCTTTCAGGGAAGGAAAACAATAAATGGATGTCATAGTTTAACAAAATCTGTAAATACTAAATAAGATATATTGTCCATATATATATATATATATGGAGACATATCAGTTAAATGCTCCATTCCTAAAACCAACATAGAATAGTTCTTCAATTTATGATCCACCAAGGAATAACGCCAATGTAGAAGATCAATCTAATTTAAAACAAAAAAAAAGTTAATCTTTTAATCCCGCGCATGATTAAAATCCTAGGTCATAAGATTAGTAATTACACTTTCCCCTTGAAGTGATTAACTATTGAAAGTATAAAGAAAGTCTACATTTAATTGTATACTATATCGGTGTAAATACAAAGAAAACTTACACCTAAGATGTAGGAACACGCCTTCTTACATCTACGTCCTAACTGACAACCACAAATAAAATCCATCGGTCAATCCCAAGTGAACCACGAAATAATAGAATTGGTAAGACTGTATTCCTCAAGGTAAAATGAAGACGATACAAAGAAGCAAGATTGTTTTGAGCAACGTGTGTTGTGGAAGTAGAATGTTTTTCAGATCTCGGATTATGTTTTTCCTCCACAATGTTGCAGAAGGGAACTACTAGATGAGGTTCACAAGACAAATCTCCCATTCTGAAGAACCATATAGAACCGCATTATCTTAAAGAACTTCTTTTTTTATAGGTAAAGGTGAACGTATATCATCTCCATCACTTTGTACCAAGTTGTTGTATGTTGAGTCCTTAATAGCTCCAATCAAGCTTTGATACTCTAATTTATGGCAACCTCAATAATGAATTTAATGATTCAAATTTTAAACAACTTCTATAAAGTTTTGTAAGTTTCATATTTGGTTTGTCAACTTGTCATTTTCTTTAAATAATGGTGGTTGCAAGATAGCTTGCACGCACCTCAACTAATTTATTGTGTATGTTTGATACTCCCATAATACATGTTCACTATAAGTTTGTATATCTTAATAACAGATAATATCTTCCATCCCTTTTAGGACCTTTGTTATAACTTGTTCCTATTATTTTGGTTATAGATAGGTCTTACCTTTTTCTTAGTTTATCTCTTTACAGCAATTTAAGCTTCTCAATACCTTATGTTCATGCTATAAAACATAATCTTCTATCTGTTTCAAAATTTTGCCACGATAACCATATGTACATTGATTTTTTTTCTTTTTTTTTATTTTGTGAAGGATCTGAGTACGGGAGCATCTCTGTTTCACAGGCTGGATAAAGATGTTCTATATGAGTGGTCGTCGGGCAATACGTATTATTCCCCTCAATGCAATGTTGTTGTTCCTCTTTACCTGTGGCATCGGCGTTTAGGCCATCCTAATCGTCGTGTTTCAAACATGATTTTACATCAGTTTTCTCTTCCAGTTTTACATTCTAGAACTGCTCCAATTTGTAATTCTTGTTATTCTAATAAAATGCAAGAGTTGCCTTTTTCTGAAAATTCATTACAAAGTCAACGACCATTGCAAATTATTTATAGTGATTTAATGAGGCCTTCTTGTAATGACCCTCTAGGTCATTTCTATGGTTTTCCTGTTATTATGTTAATTGAGCATGTGTATAGTGACCTCGGGACGACTAGGTAATTATTGGTTGGTTATTCGAGAGTTATGTAGATTTTTGAGGTAATCGGGAAGTTAGACCCGTAAATTAAGTTTTTGAGTAAAGCCCTAGTAAATGGGCTTGGAATGGAATTTTGACGATGTCATTAGCTCCATAATGGTCAAACTAGGCTAGGAGCATGCTCGGTGCAATTATAGCATGGATTGCAAATTTGGCCATCGAAACTGATTAATAGTTAACCCAGTCAATGCTCTCGGAAATCATATCCCGAATGAGAATTTTGATAGTGTAATTAGCTCTGAAACATTGATTTTGGTCTAAGGATACCCTTCATTTTATATCGGGGATGTCCGAATATGATTTGACCCTCAGGGGCTTTCCGTTAAAAGTTGCATATAAAGAAGCATGACCCTCACCTTATCGTGAGAAGCTCTGTTGGAAATTCTTATTGCACCATTAGATTTGGAAAGTCAAAATCTATAAAATTACATAGTTTATTTGCAAAAATCAAAGCCCAAACGAGCCCAAAAAGATGAAAAAGGGATTGACGAATTAATGGAAAGAGAGAAGGCCATGTGGCCTATTCTGGTGCTGCCACGTGATGTGATCTGGTGCTCCTACTATGTGGTAGCAAGGTGGAAGTACACCCTTATATATATGTACCTTTTCCAGCAAAGGAGTGACATATATATATAGACACACAGACATATACACATATACACACAACGATTTCAAGCTCATTTTTCATCTGATTTGAGTGATTAAAATGCTACGTGACCATCGCAGGGAACATCGTGGTGAATTCAAATTCGGGATTTAATATGTATTTCGAGTTAAATCTCTATTTTTTCTTCGTTGATATACCGGAAATGAGTGAAAACTTTACATTGCAATATCTCGGTCATTTCATAACAGGATTAAGTGATATTTGTGTCTAAATTATTCTACGTTCTGAGAGGGACGCTTTGGTATACTGGTGTTTGCTGATTTTGTTCAAATTTTGAGATTTTTGACCTAGAAAATTTTGAAAAGAATATTTTTCCGATAAAGTTTTTAACTTTATTTTTAGGCCTTTTCTCGGTCTTCTAGGGTCCATTTTGAGCAGAATTTCTAACTATGGACTTGGAGTGATGTGGAGTTTGAAAAGAATATTTTTTTGATAAAGTTTTTAACTTTGTTTTTGGGCCTTTTCTCAGTCTTCTAGGGTCCATTTTGAGCAGAATTTCTAACTATGGACTTGGAGTGATGTGGATATTATTTTAAAATAATTGATTTGGTATTTTGAGTGTGGACCCTGATTTTTTCCTTTTTAGTCTTAATTGATGTAGTTTCACCCGTTTCCTGAGATTTATAGTCAAATCAGTCATAATGATCTTATGACTTATGTTTTACTAGCTGCGCAACATCGGAAAGTGATTTGGAGGGGAAACACTTGGTGGATTGACTTAGAGAAAGAGACGTCAAATGTCAGATAGGTTAGACTTTCTCTAAACCTTAGACTGAGTTAAAATGTTTGCGTATTTGAGTTGAGATGTGCAGAAATGTACTGTTTATGGATTGAGTTGTGGTATATGTTCTACATGGCTAACTAGATGTGATCTGTGTGTTATATATAAATATAATGTTATAGGACAATAGTTATTGTATAGAAAGCTATGTTGGCTGTAGCTATTATATTACCTGAGTTCTTACATTATATGACTACGGAGGGACCTGAAAGGGGTTGGCTAGAGCTGTGAACATGTGATAGATATGTACACTGAGCTTGACTCTTTCTTGTATGTGTGTGAGGTCTGAGACTGCCAGAATATACTAGCTATTGAGGTTGACCGTGATTACTTGCTACCATGTGCGCTGCATCTGGTATCTATATCTGGTTGGTATGTATATGTCACACCCCTGGAGGGTACCCTAGACGTGGCCGACACCCAGAGACTATTGATAGTCCTCAAGCAAATCACTTGGTCTTATCACATTCATTCAATCAAATAACTCAAAACGATCAGCGAAAGACTAAGGAAAGTAATGGGCACATCTTATCTAGTTCTCACAAGCATATCACATAAATAAAAGGGCTAGTAGAAAGAAACTAGCTCAACAAGTTTTAACATCATCATTCGACTCTAGTCTATGAAGCTCTATCACTATCATATGGTGCCAATGAAAGAACCATGGCTACTTCAAAATAAAATAAAGCTAACTCAAAAGTCTAACTCTAGTAAGCAAGATGAAAGTAACTAATGACCCCTCCAAAGTAAAGAAGACTCACCAAATCAGCTAAACTACTCAGATCCTCAACGATGCGTCTGTTGACGATCTCTAATACCTATATTTCCATCATGAAATGATGTAGCGACAAGTGGCATCAGTACATGGAATATATGGTATGTAAAATAGTTGAATGTAATAGAAACAGGTAGAATAATATAGAAATAACATCAACTCAGGAGAATAACCAAATCAAAATGTCAAATGTCTATCTAAAGCAAGAATAAAGAGTAGACAAGTGACCCATCAACTAATCAACCTCATCAATCAAATTAGACTCATCTCAAAGGAACTCAACTCAACTCATCTCATCTCATCGCAACTCGGAGTACATAATATGGGAACTTTCTGGGAGTTTCTCTTATCCTATAATAATCATTTATGAGCCAGTGAATTGTACAACATCCCATTAGTGTTGCCACCGCCATTCTATACATGCTAGGTAGAGAACAGATCGAATCCACTAAGAATCCAGTAAATTAGCAAGTCCTCTATTGTTTCAAGGTCTCTTTCAAGAGGAAACCTCCATGTAATGTAATGATTCTAATCCTCGCCTACACTTTTGAACGTAGTTAATGAGTGCGAGTTCATTTTTACTCTTACCCATTTCAGTGCTCGATACTCCTCCCAAGACTCAATGCTCATAAGACTCATTCATCTCCATTTAATCATCAATTAGCCTCGTGAAGGCACTCATCATTCAATCAGTCTTATAGAGACTCTCACATCTCCTCAATCAACATCTCAATCAATAGCTTAGGGCTAGATTAATTATTAGGGAACAATCGAATAGACAAATCATTAAAGTTCATTTCTGGATACTCATGGAACATCAAGTTCTATCAACCTATCATCATGCTCACATCACAATCACAATCAACATTCTCAAATCAAGGCTCTAGACTCAATCCCTAAGTTCACTTATGCATGCTTTCAAAAGTTAACATATAGAGTTTATACAATATCTCATGAAAAATATTCAATTCAAGAAAACAAGTCTATGATGATAATCAACATATGAAAATACATGTAAATAGATATAAATTTCAAGAAATTAACTAAGATAATACTTCAAGAAACATGCATGGGGCCTCATGGACTTTCAACTCTTCTATTACCATCTATGTGGAACATGGGAGAACAATCATGTGCTTTCATTTAGCCTTACATACCTGGGTTGAAGTTTTGTAAAATCAAACTCAAGGAACTCTCTTTGAACTTCCTCAATTCCTCGCTCCTCTTCTCTTCTCTTTTGCCCTAGTCTTTTTCAAGCACTTAGAAAGGCTTAAGCATGGGTTAAAAAAAACCTTTGTATACTTAAAATGACCTATTTTGATTATATATTAAGTCCAGGAGGGGTTTGGAAAGGTCTAGAATGCCCCTCATGAAATTCGAAAAAAAGTCCATCTCGGGACATGGGGTCCGTGACGTAGATAGGGTATATTTTTGGTATTTTTTTACTAAAAATTCTCCGAACAAGCTTTTCAGTCCCATAAAAATTTTATAATATAACCAAGTATTAGTCCATGGCAAGTGCATGTCGCACACCTATCGTGCGCCCTCACTAGTTCACATTTTCGCATGAAAAAATTATATTTTAATTTGGTTTCTCTAAAAATTAATCGAAACCATGTTCTTACTCAATGTTTTATGGTGATTGCAAATTTGAGCTCAGATTTGCCATCGGATCATAGGAAGACGCGTTATGCACATATCTCTCTTCTAGGGTATTTTGGTAATTTTGTTGGGTGTTACATTATCTCTCCCTTGGGATCATTCATCCTCGAATAACGAGTAAGGTAGATATCAAGGCACGAATAGACTTACGACTCATCTCAATACTCACATCAATCAATCAAACTTTCAACTCCTCATCAATCTCAATAATCTCTATTCGGACTCAAGAATAGATACATCAACTCAGATAGACAATTCGATTCAGATTAAGAGTAGAGGTATTATCTTAAACATCCTTACTATCAAGCACGAATGGGATACCGAAGCTTGATCAATTCGAATCATTTAGATACTTCGTCAATTAGTTGTTTGAACTCAAGAACGAAGTCATCAACTCTAATCGAGAAAGGGAACCATCGTGATACATAAGACTCTATGGGCATTCTCACGCTCAACTCCCCACCTTAATTGTGCTCCCTTTTATGGCACTCTACTCCATTCACTTAAGCTTATAGCTCCTATCCAACTCCCTACCTATCCACATCCTCTTAATCCATTCAAGCCTACTTTCGAGCCTCAAGGTGCTATTGCTAGGATGATCATATCCATACAAGGCTAACCCTCAACACTCAAGCTATGTACTCTCACAGGAACTTCCCTTAACAAATCACCAGTCCTCTTCACTACCTCACTATCCTTACTTGAAACCCTCGTCATGAAGTCTTCACTATTCTATTATCAATACTTCATAATAACAACCATGAATTCAAGCCTATCACTCTAACTACTTCAACTGTATCTAATAAATTACAAGCCTATTTAGCACTTCAACCTCCACAATTCAATGAGATCATACTTAAGGACACCCCAATATACTCTTACTTATCTATTGCACATCATAGAATCTCATCCCTCCCCTCCTCTCTATCTCTATCCCTACATGACACAAGTACAACACTAACGTCATAATAAGGATACATTCATTATTCCTCATGTATACTCATCTCTCGTCTACTACTATCAGTATCACTATTTGGACCTAGAGGAACTTGTCACTCCTTTGGCAATACCCCAGCCATTACTCCTTATGCAAGATAAGCACGATCATGCATCTCAAGCTTGATACTCTACATCCTACCATCAACAATAGCATAACAAGTCGAAAGTCAGTGCAAGCATAAGATGACATCAGAACCAAGAACTTTTACTCTCTCTCACCAACCATCACTCATTTACTATCATCAGCACTTCTATCAAGGATGGAAAGTTGGATTATTCAGCGGGCTTGGGACAAAGATCATTAGTTCAATTCAATCGAGAAATCTTGTTTGAGAACAATCATAATGAAGTACAAGCTCCCTTGTCTATCGAGACTTATTCTGAGTTCATAGAACTATACGTAGTGTAAAAGTCAGGCCACATCGCACTCAACATAGGATTGGGAACTCTTACACCCATGGGGTAAGATCAAAATTAATGAATGAAGTAATCGCTTCTCATCCTCGAAACTTAACATGAATGACAATCAACAAGTGGTATATGGGACAAAGCCATAGGAATGATAGTCGTATACCAAACGGGAATAGAGCATCACCTCAACAAAAGAATAAGGAACGTATGATATGGCAAGGAACTGAGGTCTCACCTCGATTAACCCATAGGTTCAAATCGTGACAACATTGAATTGTATAGTCACGCTATTGGTTATGTTGGCCTTGTTTGTTGGTGGCTAAAGTTTAGTTATTTGATGTATTATTTAAATATATACCTGTTTTTATCTTCGATATAGCTATCAATGTACGGACCATATATTATTTATACTTTTCAAAATATCATCATCACTTTGATGGTCCAAATAAGACTTGTGACTTGCTAAAGTAAGAGAAAGGAAAGCTCGCGACTTGGACCAAGTGAAGTGTATCAAGGATGAGAAGGGCGAGGTGTTCGTGGATGATACTGCCATTAAATTAAGGTAGCAACCCTACTTTCATAAACTCTTAAATGAAAAAAGTGATAGAGATATTGAGTTGGGTGAGTTGGCACACTTCGAAAACTATCGTGATTTTAGGTATTGTAGGATATTCAGAGTTGAAGAGGTAAGATAGGCTATTAGTAGGATGAAGAGGGGGAGGGTGATTGGGCCCGATGATATTCCGGTAGACTTCTGAAAGAACATAGTCAAGGATGGCATTGAGTGGTTGACTAGATTTTTCAATGCTATTTTGAAGACTGTCAAGATGCCTGATGAATGGAAGAGGAGTACAATGGTTCCGTTGTACAAGAATAAGGGCGATATTCAAGACTGTAACAATTACAGGGGTATCAAGTTGTTAAGCCGCACTATGAAGGTCTGGGAGAGAGCAGTGAAATGAGGGTGCAAAAAGTAGTATCTATCTCGTAGAATCAATTTGAAATCATGCCGGGGTGGTCGACTACTGAAGCAATTTATCTTATTCGGAGGTTAGCGGAGAAATATAGGGAAAGAAAGAAGGATCTTCATATGGTATTCATTGATCTCGAGAAGGCATATGAAAAAGTCCCAAGGGATGTCTTATGGAGGTGTCTAGAGGCAAAAGGCATCCCAGTGGTATATGTTAGGGTGATTAAGGACATGTACGCTGGAGCTAAAACTCGAGTAAGAACGGTGGGAGGAAACTCAGAGTATTTTTCTATTGAGATAGGATTCCACCAAGGATCTGTGTTGAGCCCTTTCTTGTTTGTGTTGGTGATGGATGAGCTGACGCGATCTATCCAGAAGGAGGTACCATGGTGTATGCTATTTGCAAACGATATAGTACTGATTGATGAGACTCAGACTAAAGTTAATGATAGGTTGGAGGCCTGGAGACACGCCTTGGAGTCCAAAGGATTCAAATTGAGCAGGACCAAAACTGAATACTCGGAGTGCAAATTCAGTGTTGAGAGAGATGTAGCAAACTATGATGTGAGGCTTGCCACTCAACCTATCCCCAAGAGAAAAAATTTTAAGTATTTGGGATCTATCATCTAGAGTAGTGGCGATATCGACAATGATATTACACATCGAATTGGGGCAGCATGGTCTAAATGGAGGCTTACCTCTAGAGTACTGTGTGACAAGAAGATACCATCTAAACTCAAAGGTAAGTTTTACAGAGTGGTGGTTAGACCATCATTGCTGTATGGGGTGGAGTGTTGGCCAATAAAAAAGGCACATGTTCAGAAGATGCATGTCGCAGAGATGAGGGTGTTGAAATGGATGTGTGGCCACACCAGGAGTGACAAGGTTAGGAATGAGACCATTCGGAAGAAGCTAGAGGTGGCCCCGGTGGCCGAAAAGATGAGAGAAGCGAACTGCGATGGTTTGGACATGTGTAAATAAGGAATACCGATGCTCTTGTTAGGAGGTGCAAGAGGTTGTCTTTGGGAGCTACACGGATGGATAGAGGTAAACCGAAGAAATATTGGAGGGAAGTGATTAGACATGATATGGTGAAACTTGATCTCACTGAGGACATGACCTTAGATAGGAAGAAGTGGAGGTCGCGAATTAGGGTAGTAGGCTAATTGGTATGGTTAGGTGGAGTATAGTAGGGTTAGGGGGAGGGTGTGTGTGTGTGTGTGTTTGTATGTGTGTGTGTCATATTATGCGTTAGTTTTATCGTAATTACATACTGCCTTGTGTTATGTATTATTATTCGATCTAGTCACTCTTTTTGTTCCTTCCCTTTTCTTTTGTCATATCTAGTTCTTTTTGCTTTTGGGTTTTTGAGATGAGGGTCCCAGGAAACAGTCTCTCTACTTCTATGAGGTAGTGATAAAGTCTGCGTACACTTTACCCTCTCCAGACTCCACTTGTAAAATTTTACTGAGTATGTTATTATTGTTGTTTGTTGTCTTAACCGATGTAGCTACTATGAGCCATTACCAGATAGTTTAGCAAAATCGCCTGAAATCTAAATTTTAGTATTAAATGTCAGTTGTGTTCCTTGAGTTTGGGACATGATATAAACGCTGACCCTTGCATGAATTCTAAACATGCTTGACAAAAGAAATTAAAATTAATAAAAAGAACTAATAACAGAATTTGGGCATCAAGCCCCATGTAATAGCTTGAGCTAGTAATAAGAAAGTCAACCTGAGACTTATGATGATAATTAATTAATATACACCAAGTACCGAAACGACTTTTAAGTAAAATTCTTCTAATTGGATCTCCTCTATCGAAGCGGAATTGGGAGGGAGTGTTAATATAAGGACATGTTTGGCCATATATGTTGGCAAAATTTTGTTTTTTTTTAAATAGACAAAATATTATATAATTCGTCACTGTTTAATAAATATTTTTGACAAACAATCCATATTCTCAAATTAAAAAAAAATATATTTGGATCAAGTTCTATTATTTGACACTTTTAAAATTATCTCAAACTTTTATCTTTTACAAAAGTAGTCACTATTAAACTTTTACTTTTTACAAAAATAGTTATTATTATATTGGAGAATCTCAATCCTAGCTCGTTGTACAAAATTTACACAGTTATATATAATGTTTATCCAAACTTACCCTTTCAAGTTTAAAGTTACTTTGAATTACAAATAGTACTAGTAATTTTTTATATATAAATTAATAATATTTTTTAAAATTTTTTTCTCTTTTTTTAGATTCTTATTAGCTATTTTAACTGTTATAACTTTTCACGAAACATATTCACCACAAAATGATTATACAAATTTATGAATATTTTTAATAATTTTTAGAACTTATGAGTTCATTTTTTATTTTAAAAAAAATGTGAATATTCTTTTCCAATATTATTATCAAGTGCACGATAAAACTTTATCCAAACATAATTTATCAATAATATTTAAAAATCTATGACCAAACACCAACTTAAAAATAACCACATTACGTACTGTAATTAGCACAAATTAATGTTTACAATGAGAAAAGACTCGGACTTTGTTCCTTATAATTTCATAATAGGAATAATTGTCATTTACAGAATATTAAAATATATTATATTTATTTTGATTAAAAAATTATACTAGATATTAAAATAAATTATGCATATAATTTAAATATATTACACTGTGTAAAAACAATTTTACATACAATAAAGATGTATTAGAAATATCTTAAAATATATTGCATTATGCATTAAAATTAAATTATACATATACTAAAATTATATAACCATAAACCATAAATATTTTCTAACTATGGTACATATAGGTGACTTTCCCTTCGTAATATTATTAAGCCTGATTTAATAGCAATCCATCCCAATGTTATCCATGCAAAACTGACAATTCTGATTCATCTGAAGTCTTTTCAACCTCTAGATGAATGTCATTTCTAAAATCCCATTATTTAAAAAACAAATTATAAAGAGAAAAAACAAAAAAAATTACTACAAGAAATTCTTGAAAGGTCCCACTCCCCAGAAGGGGCGGCAAACATCAAACTAGAAGAATAGAGCATTTTCATCAAATTAGTTGAAATAAGCCTCAACTCTAAAACCATAAAGAAACTGGCCAATTTACAGCTGAAGTTGGCTTCTAAAGACTACTGGTAAGCCAGGGCAAGTATGTAACAACATTCACAAAATTTGAGAAGGGCGGTGAATTTATATATTCGTAACAAGGAGGCAAGGTTATCATGTGCATCCGTAGCAACAGAGGGTGCAAACTACATCTCAGAGCCCAACAATTCTGACTGATACCTCACTCGAACAGAACAAAAATGACAGTGTGGTCGCATAATAGCTGTTTAAGCATGAAGGACAGAATCAAGGTGAACCTGACACCCCAGGGAACAGTTCTGATATTTTGTTGAAGACATCCATCACCTATAAGCATATGTCAACTATATGTATCAGGTATTTATCAAATGTATGTACATATATATGCAGTTGACCCTCTCCATTTAGTCAACAATAATCCAAATAATAACAAATGTGTATATATTGATTCATGCTAATATGATGGATACAAAACAGAAAATTTGAAGTATTAATCAAGAATGTCAAACTGATGCACTGCTCTAGAGATCATGCATTAATGCAAATAGTTAATAACTGTTATTTGTATAGAAGTGGGAAAAAAAATATATCCCACATTCGTTAAGTTAAACATCATACTCTTTCTTTTATCCTATATAAAGGGTTTCACTTGTACAATGTAAAATAACCCCCTTAAAATATATTTTTTATATTTCCTTTACATGTTTCAACAAGGTATCAGAGCCATGACGCATTCTTAAATATTTTTCTTTGACGTATGCTCTACGACTGCCTTTAAACGGATCTTTTACATCAGAAATTGAGATTTTATATTTCAGAATTGTCTAAATTATTTCTGGTGATTATATTTCACCGACGATAGTGTCTTCGGCTGCCGGCCACCGCCTCCGCCTGTCTCCAACCACTGCCCACCGTCGCCGCTGCCGCCTGTCTCCACCACCACCACTTGCCGCCGTCGCCGCCGTCGCCGCCTGTCTCCGACCACCACCAGTCGCCGTCGCTACTTTCTTTTTTTTCCTATCGCTAATTTTCAACCACCATGGAAGAAGATAAATCTGTTCCTCCTCAGCCTACTCCAACATTATCTGCTCCTGTTTTCCCCTCTTTGCAAGTTAATTTGGTCAAATTCAATGGTAAAAATTTATCTTTCTTGGTCCAAGGCGATTCGCAAGTATCTCATGGTTATACAACAACTAAGCTTTCTGGTAGACAAGCGACCAGATGGACGTGATCAATCAACACTAGCCACATGGGATTCCATTGATGCTAACATCTGTACTATGATGTGGGGCAGTATGGATATCGC
>JAOTQJ010000007.1:9626571-9665117 GCA_025642045.1 Solanum sejunctum
TGGACGTTAATGATTAGTCTTGTGGCCCATGGCCTTTATTTCTGACGTAGATGTGATGAGGTAGCATAGCCCGCTGAAAGTTATTTGTCATTTTCTGATGTCTTCCGCTGATCGGTTGATTGAAAGAATGTAATGAAACCAAGTGGTTCGCTTGGGGACTAGCAATAGTCTCCGATTGTCAGTTACGTCTAGGGTACCCTCCCGGGACGTGACACTCAACATAAGAATTTGGACTCCATTGGAAATACATTACAATTTTATTTTTTTATAACACAATACATAGTAACATGGTGTAACTGAAACTAGAGTTTCATTATTATAAATCAGAATGCTGAGTGATCTAGACATTAGCAAATATTCAAGATAATCCAGCACAACTAGTAGAACATAAAAGAAAAGGCACATGCTATCTTACGGGTAAACCATCTTCTGCACTGTTGGATCTTCCATCATTTTCTCCAGAGCATCCACTGACAATAGCGGATTGGATTTTCCTGTTCAAGAAAGCAGATATTCAAAATTACTTGTAGCTGAGAAGAAGAGAGCGTGAAGGCAATTTATTTTTCCATTAAAAAAAAAAAGCATGAAGGCAAAGTAGGCCAAAGTAAAGTTACAGATAACATTTTACTAATAAAAGACATGACCAACAAAGCTGGACTATTTATCACTCAAAACCTCCAACCTCAAAACAAGTTTATGAACCGAAACAGAGTTCCATGGGATCTGTAAGAGATAGGGCCATCCTTCCGTAAAACATTCCCATTAGAGCAAATAGCATTTTTTAGGATGTTCTATTCAGGTTCCCACAGGACCCAATATTTGGATCATTACAAAGTCACAGCTTTTGATCTGGATGTTCATCCTTCTTTTCTGGACTCTCATTTGTCTGTTCATATACAACAGATTGTTGACTTGCAACACTTCTAAATTTTACATGTAAATAGATATGTGTAGATTTTAATTGGACTCAAAGGATAACATTGAAAACACAAAAAAATGCTAAAATAATGCCATTTCTTGGAGTCTCACACCGTGAAGATTCAACAAAAAACCACTATACATCTATATTATGCTACATACTGCAATTGCACAAAAAAACTGGCCTCTCTCTATGTTTTCCTAACTGAAAAAGACCCAAGAATGTGTTTTTCCTACCACATTATGGAACATACAACCTCATTTCATTTTGTCAATGCATAATTACAGAGTGGGCATTATGCACTTCATAGTTTAACCACCTTGGGCATTGTTCACATCTTAGCACATCCTCCAAATTCACCCTATAAACTAAAAGAGAGGATCCATGTAGCTATGAAGTATGTCCATCTTTATTATCTATTGCAAGATTCTTAAACTCAAAGACAAATAATGAACTGACACAGAAAAAAGAGGAAAATAACCAATAGAAACACAGTAAGAAGATAGGAATATGCAGCCAATACTGATGCTTGAATGATATTAGTAGTACAAGAGCTATGCCATAAGGGCTGACCAGCAAGTGATTTACCAGTTGATGAGGCACTATCAGCTGTATTTGGACCAAATCCCGACTGTGAAGCGGCTCCATTTTGAGTTGCCTAATAGAGATTCAGAAATATTATTGAACTGCAATTGTTAGACAACACCATATTCCCAGATAAGAGCTACTTACTGACCTGATCAACAGTTTCTGAAGCTGTCTCAGTTGAGTCCTTAAATTTTTCAAAAGCACCCTTCTGGAATGTTTCATCAGGAGAAATGTCAACAAAAGCTGCAAAGAGTTATATTCACAGATTTAATATCATAAGTTCATAACCAAAAAATCTAAATACTTTTAATATAAAATGAATCACTATCTCAAAAAGGTGATTCTAACTTTTAACTATGGTTAGAACAAAAGTGAACTCTGCTGATATCATTAAAAACTGCGCTGGTTCTCCAGTACAACTAAACCCAGGCATCAATTTCTACTGGCCACAATGATTGTTAGCATTTAAGAAAGATGTCAAAGGAGGATACAAGTTACAAAATCTGCTTTGTTTACCCAAAGCATCCTACTATTCTTTCTTGAGGAGATCGTTATTCTGGGATATTAGTGAAGTCTAAAATTTAGCTCTAGTCAGGGACTGTTGCAGAAGGAAGGCCAGTAATATATTTGATTAAGAAAAGAAAAGAAAAAAAATTGATGATTGAGGCACAAATAAAAATATTGTTAAATGCTTAAAATGAACTAATCTCAAAGCAATTGAAATGGTACCTTCCTCCTGCTCATTCCTTTTATTTCAAACAGGGTTTCCCTGCACTTCAATGCAAAGCTTTTCTCCCAAACCATCGTTCCCCTCCCTGCTGTCAGCAATAGGTTCTAGTAATACATGAGGAGTTTAGATTTCTAGGGCTATGTAGGATCACATGGTCACGGCTTAGGAGGGTTACCCTTCTATTCAAACTTAGGGAGGATGGGGAGGATGCCCTTGCAGTGTGCCAGCATAGCAATAATGTGTGATCGCAACTTCATGCATGAAAAAGATGGCAAGTGGTTTTGGGGGTGAGAAAATACTTGGAAAGTGGAAACTAAAATGAATCTCCATTTAAAAGAACAGTAAAGAATTCTATTAAAAAGCTCATAAGTTCACAAAGGATCACACCATGACACTCCAGATTTCTTCAAGAATGTGCTGTAGATAGTTGGTGCTCTGGCATTTTTAAGATCAATGGTTAAATTGCTTAATCTTAAAAGTTAGAAGAGTTTTTATTGTCTGACTGATATACTCTGATATCCTTCAGTTTAAAGATAAATCAATGTTAAGGGTGATCAAAGCTTGGCATTTACAAGGCCTATTCAAGGGTAAATGTCAAGAGGCTTTCGATGAATCTGCCTTCTTACTAGATTTGCTATGTTTCTATATGAATAAAAAAACAAAGCAGATAAAAATGATAATTAGAATGCAATCATTACGTACCATTTTTCTTTGGCTCCTTTTCGGCTTTGGTGTCATTTTTGACATTCACAGTTGGAGGTTCCTCCACTTTAGTTGCAGGTACATCAACAGTCACCGGCTGAGATGCAACTGAAGCTGATGGTGTAGATAAGGTAGTTGCAGTAGGCGGTGGAGGTGATGAACTAGCTGGACCTGACACAGGAGGTGGTGGGAATGGAAAAGGAAAAGGTGACCCAGGCCCAGGTGATAAGGCAGTGTTGCCAAATTGACTATTCTGGCTATTCATTTGTCCCATCATTGTTTTGAATGCCTGCTGCATAGCGTACTTCTGGAAGCATGGGAAAACAACATGCAGAAATAGTTAAGACATATGAAGGGTCAGGCTTTATCGAATTTCTGTAACTGCACTCAGTGGCCTCCACATAGGAAACTAAGAAATATATTTACGTATGATTAAAAACCAAAACGCTTGAAACATGAAGAATATGAAAGAAGTTTAATACATGATTTTCCGCCATAAAGAATAAAAAACAAAGCACCTAAAACCAACAAACTGATCATGTTTTCTGATCAAGTATAAAATCTATAATTCAGACCGACTCATTAGCAGAAATATTTAGCTGTTTATAAGGACGAAAGCCATTGAATTTATCTTTAAGCTCACAGAAAACAAGAAGAAGAAAAAATCAACTATGTAACAGCAAGAGAGAGGACTCTTAAAAAAAGGACAAGTATAGCAAAATTTAGTTAAAAATAAATGAGCATATGGTTAGTACAAGATTGTGCTGACATAGCATGATTTTAATTGGTCAACCTCAAAAGAATATTCCATAGTGAGGGACTAGTTCATTACAAAAGTATTAGATTAACATGCTCATCATTATTAATTTTGTAATTATAGATACCATCATCTAATGCATGGTCATTCTTGTCATCCTTATCTGCTTTGTTGGTCTCTTTTTATTAATATGTGGTCAATCCTCTTAACACTACAGCTCATAAAAAATTAGGTATGTCCCATCACGTGCATGTTATATTATCAATAAGTTAAAATTCGTATTTCTTAAAAGTCATAATTCTCTTAGCTGCCACTCTGATAGTAGTGCTGTAAGAAACAGAGTGAGACAAGCATTAAATTCATGCAAAATTAAATTACACCTCATTTAAGAAGTACTTGCCTTTAGGTATGAAGCCACCTGCAATATATTTCACAAAAAGCAGTGAAAGTAAAGAGTTAGTAAAACAAAAAATGAAACAAGAGTGTGACCAATAATAAAAAATTTCTCCTTCTCACCCATGAGAAAAGTGCTGAAAGCCCAACACCAACTCCAATCCAAAAAAGAGGAGACCCCCTATAGACGACAAATAACAATAAACAAGCAAATAAAGTAAGAGATGTTAATCGTTAATGCAGATACAAACATAATAAAAGAAAAATGTAAAGAGAGAAACTGATAGATTAGGTTATATACAAGATGATACAAACGAAATGGGGAATAATACAAATTATTACACTTGAGATGGTGGTGATGGGGCTGAAAATTGTGGATTTACACCAACTGAAGAAGTCTGTTGGCCACGTGAAGTTGTAGTGCTAGCAAAAGAATCCCTCCCTAATTTTCCCAGGACTGCATAGAACACGTTGAAAGAAAGGCTAAGCAGCAGCATAATATTAGCAAGAATATAACAATGGATTACTAAATGATTATATCCAAGAAAAAGTGGTTTTACCCTTCAGATGTAGCAATTTTATGTATAATCTTTTCCCATTAAAAAAATACAGGCTTTTCTAATTTGACCATCTAGCCAAATACAAATCATAATGAATTTGTATAAGAAACTACTACAGAGAAATTTTCCCTTTACCCATGCAAACATGATGTAAAAAAATTTAAAGAACAATAATCATTGAATAATTTATTCAGTTATTTATTTGATCAGGTATAATTTTATTGAATAAATCAAAGAATTTTCCTGTATAGAGGTATTTCCAAAATAGAGAATGGCTCTTAGACCATCTTTGATGTATGGGGTGGAGAGTTGGCCAACTAAAAATGCACATGTTCAGAAAATGCATGTCGCAGAGATAAGGATGTTGAGATGGATGTGTGGTCACACCAGGAGTAACAGTATTAGGAATGAGACCATTCGAGAGAAGCTAGAAGTAGCCCCTGTGGCTAATAAGATGAGGGAAGCGAGACTGCAATGGTTTGGACATGTGCAGAGAAAGAGTACCGATGCACCTGTTAAGAAGTGCGAGTGGTTGATTTTGGGAGTTACACGGAGGGGTAGAGGTAGACCGAAGAAGTATTAAGGGAGGTGATCAGACAAGATATGGTGAAACTTGGTCTCACCAAGGACATAACCTTAAATAGAAAGGAATGGAGGTCGCGAATTAGAGTAGTAAACTAATTGGTTGGTAGGGTTAGGTGGTTGTCTGACCCTGGGGTATAGTAGGTTAGCAGGAGTAGTCGTGTTTTATATCATGTGTTGTCATTATCTGTCGTTTATGTGTTAATTTTATCATATATTATCTGTCATTTATGTGTTAATTTTATCATATTTACATACTGTCATGTATTTTGGGTTATTAGTCGCTCTTTTTGTTCCCTTTCGTTTCCTTTTTGTCATATGTAGTTTATTCTGCTTATGGGTTTTTGAGACGAGGGTTCCCAGGAAAACGCCTCTCTACTTCTATGAGATAGTTATAAGGTCTGCGTACATTCTACCTTCCTCAGACCCCACTTGTGGGATTCCACTGGGTATGTTATTGTTGTAGAGAATGAATAAAAGATATGACTCGCTAACAAAGACACCCATTAGTCCACACAAATAGAACCTCCATAGGAGGAAATGAAAAGCAGGAAATTATCCCTCAGATGTACAAAATTTTGTTGTTCCTTTCAAAATTCTCCAATTACTTTCTGACAATACTATATACGCAACTACTATTGGAGATACACCTCACATTTGACATCGTTTTATTTCTCTAAAGCCCCGACTAAACAATGCTCCTTCACAGTACCCAGCATGGTTCATTGTATCCCGAACAATCTAAAAAGCTCCCACAAACGTGATACTAGCTAGCACACATGAAGCATTAACTAACATAAGTTATCCTCCTGTGTTTTCAAGTTTTCAGTA
The DNA here is from genome assembly GCA_025642045.1 of Solanum sejunctum. Taxonomy (NCBI): domain Eukaryota; kingdom Viridiplantae; phylum Streptophyta; class Magnoliopsida; order Solanales; family Solanaceae; genus Solanum; species Solanum sejunctum. The sequence continues at coordinate 9,632,634 of JAOTQJ010000007.1, forward strand.
GTCAAAATCGCATACCTCAATGCAATCTAAGCCAAAAAAGAAAATGCCTTTCCATGTGCTCCAGGGGTCCAAATGATAGATGAGGAAATCCAACTTTGCTCTACCAAGCACCTTACAATAGTAAGTTCTCACTGAAAATAGTCATGGCTCTCTACTGGTAAAATTTGTTTGTAGAGCATTTCAAGTAGACTTCGGGACTCCACTATGTCCCAATCCCAGCAATTCCTTCATAAATGAGATCCCAAATAACATTCACATCATGTGATCTTAGAATTTGATGTAGTATCATATCTTGTTAGCATAAAATATTCTAGATATTTGGAAAAGTGATTCTTAATATATTATCCTTGTTAGAATAGGAATAGGTCTATACAATCCTACTAAGAATAGGAATAGGAATAAGAATATGAATAGTACGTAGTATCCTACTTGGAAAAGGATTGTATTGGAGTGTCTACAAATTAGGTCTTTGTGTAATAATGCAGAGACACAATTTAATAATATTCTTCTCCAATATTTTTCACATGGTATTAGAGCTTCTACTATATTGGTAGAAAATCAAAAAAGCTTCCATTGCTGGCAAGTGGCTATGACCCATACAGGCCGATCATCTGGCCCTTGGTTATGTTAACAAAAGTAGGGTCAATGATATATACATGAACCCCATATTCAGGGGAAGAAAACTCAGTCAGACATGTCACTATGTGTCAATTTCCGATGACTTTCAAGGGTTGTTTTGTGCCAACTTCATATCCGTCAGTGTTTGTGTAGCACCGTGCCATCATTCCAGTGACTACTTTCTTATATCTAATTTGTGTAGCACCGTGCCATCTTTCAGGTGATTACTTTCAATATTTATTTTGTGTAGCACTGTGCCACTTTTTCGCCAACTACTTTTTCATATTTCATTTATATTGCACCGTGTCATTCTCCTGATGACTACTTTCTCATATCTGATTTACGTAGCACCGTACATCTCTCCGGACTACTTCTCATATTTAATTTGCATAGTACCTTGAATTTTTTCAAACTACTTTTTCATATCTGAGTTGCATAGCATCGTGTGTCTTTTCGGTAACTCCTACGATTTGATTTGCATAGTTCCTTGTGTCTTTTCAATGACTCCTCAAATGTAAGGTCGTGTCATCATTCCGATCCTACCCATACAATTTTATCTTTTCAAATTGTGACCACTTTCAGCTATCAAATCTAATAATGCGGCACATAAGCATGTTCTAGCTAGTTTTACATTGACTTTCTTGTTTAAGACCTACTCATCTCTTGATTTTGAGACGATCCACATATTTTATACCAGATTTCGAGCACTTTCTAGCAAGCATTGCATTGTTCTCGACAGATCTGAGTTTTGCTATAGTGTTTTCTTTCTATTTTCTATTTCAAATTACTTTTGTCAAGAAAAAAAAAGGATATACTCAGATATTTGGGTTGGATTAGAGTGATGGCTTTTCTCCCATGGCTAAAGTAACATGTGTCCCTTTTTTTAAACTATAGTTGTGATACTTCATTGGCCTTTTAATCAATTGAACATTTAAGAATGTTTCTCTCCATGATGATCTCAAGGACGAAGTCTATATAGAGCAACCACCTGATATTGTTGCTCAAGGGAAGTCTGGTAGCCTTGTGTTTCGGTTGAGTAAGTCACTCTATAGTATGGAATAGTGTCCTAAGCTTGATTTGGGAAGTTCAACACTGCTCTCCGACATAAAATCATACTACATATTTGGATCATTCTTCAACAAATTAAAACAATCAATTTCCAAATTACACATCCTAAATGGTACAGTAGATTTTTGATATGTTTAACCACTTTGAGCCCTTACTAAAGTTACTATTCAACATAATATGATCTGCTTGTAAAAACTTTTATATTTTAGGCCTCCTCGCTTTACTTGTTCCTTTATCCAAGTGAAGGTCATATTAGTACTTACATAAAGTGCACTAGATGGACTTTTGGCTCTGTTATTGCATGCCTCTCAAATATAAGCCCTTATAGGCATGATTTCATTGGGTATATTATTACCAGCTGGCAGCAGTAGAAAGCTCGAGACAGGGTTTACATCAATTGAGAGCAGGATGATGCAGACACACCAAAAGTAGGACAATCTTTCATCCTAGAGATTTGCCACTTTTAGCATATTTTTGATGGTTTTAGATTTACATTTATGCATTGTTTCATCCCCAGGTCTTTGGTCTAGTAGTAAGAACATAACTTTGTGATGTGTAGGTTTGACACACGTAATGGATCCGAATCTTGTAGTAGACAATAGCCTTGTATTTAAGTGGGGAAGGATGAGAGGTTCATTATCTACCAAGTTTCAAACGGTGCACCATTGACAGGGATCTCTCACTTATCACACAGAAGAAAAGGTTTATATATTGTTCTTCTTAGTAAGCTATCTGAGGTTTAAAAGACTATATTAAGCTTCCATAACAGTGCGATGTTGAGTATTTAGGTGTGCTGCAGTGAATTTCATGAAATGTAGCCAATTCATATATAGGTCAGCTATCCAATGTTTTCCTTCTTCGTTTACAGTCTTACCTGCCTTATAAATCAGCACGAAACAAAATTTTTATTTGTTAGATGGAGCATGTAACAGTTAGGATCTTATCAATCCTAAATGAATCCAAAAGCTGTCAACAGAGAGATACCCATGTAATCTTTCCACTAAAATGAATCATACAACCATAGATGTGATCTTTTGATACATTGATATCATTAACCAGTACAGTTTACCTTTTACGAAAGCAGCTACATTAACTATCATCACTAGATTCATCAAGATCAGTCATCATGTTCTTGATGTCATCCACAACTCATTAGTCTTTCAGAAGACATCATCTAAACTATTGAGTACCAAAAGCCTTCATTTGCATAATACTTGATTTGCCTTTGATAATGCTTCTAGCTCAGGTAGTAAGTTTTACTATCTACCTATTAACATTCTCAAAAGTTGCAAAAGGCTTTTTACTTTGGTAACCTATCAACCTACAAAGTTACCTCACAAACATAGCAACCTTTCTGAATCTTATACAAAACACTGAACTGACATAAAATCCATTAGTATCTGGACAAAAAGAATCAAGTTTATTCATCCCCCCTTATTCACATAAAAGTTCACCGCAGGACACTTGTTTTACTTATTGAAAACAATATTGACAAAGTGTCCTGCCCAACCAAATGACAACATAAGCACAAGCAAACAGCTTCACACAAGAGGCAAACAGAAGAATATCAGCCCTCACAGAAACAAATTGCACTTTAAACAATTCCACACAGACATCTATTAACTTATTTTAGTATGAACATATTGGCATATAAGCCTACCAACAAGCAAATAAATCAAGAAATATTTTACTACTGAAATTTTCGGAAAAAAAAAGTTCTTTTGAAGATTACTTCTGTTAATGCTGAATTTCTTGTTTGACAGACAGCAGAGCTTCAGACAAATAAGAAAAGGCTATAAGTCCTATAGAAACACCAAAATTAACATGATAGGAACTCAGCCTAGTGCACTCCCTAACAAGTAAATATATCTAGAAACAACTCGTAGAACTATAATGCAAAAGAACAAATCTACTCTTTCAGTGATGAATCAGATAAACATAATACACATATAAAGAGGAGACTAAGGGATAGAGAAAAAGAATAAAGAGCACTTCACACAGCCAACTAAATGACCGTAGGTACCATACATAATCCAGAAATTCTCTTCAAGGACAACTCCTCACAGTGATTAATTTCTACCAGAATATGCAATCAAGTTTCAGAGACACAAAGCATTCATTAAAGATTCAACTTTCACACGAAGAGAAATCAGTCAAACTACTAAATAAACAAAAAAGTAACTCACAATTCAAAAATAATCTGCAAGGACAGCTAATTATGGGTAATAACTTCTACTTTGAGATAAATTGAAGCTTCAAATAAAACACAGAATAAATTTAAGAAAAAAAGACATTGAGAACTATAGACAAGAGTTAAAAAGTACCAATCTTTTTAGTGAGTCTTGGACCCTGAAAACAAGAAACCACTTCAAAACAAGTTGTGGGTCTGACAATCCTTCCATTCTTGGAGGGTCTGTTGGGTAGATGAGGAAGGCCAAAGAAAGGTTTGCTGGAAATTCCTGGGTTTGAAGAGAGACCCAATACCATTTTAGGAGAAGAAACTATAGCTAAGTTCTCCATCACCTTGAAAAATACTCCAAATTTTTTTTTGCTGATACTGAAGAAGAAGATCAGAACTGAAAAAAGAGTCTTCTTTTCGAGGTTTCCAAAGAAGAGTGATGTGTGATATCGGCTGAGAAGAGAGTTATGAATTGAAAATGGAGCGGGTTATATGGATAGGTTTCGCAGCAGCTTTCTGCCCCACCATAAGCTTGAGAGTTGAGACACGGAAAACTGAAAGTTCAGAAAATTATTATAACATTATTTTCAACTATATATAATAAATAATAAATATAATCATATTTTCTTTATATTATATCAAAAATAGTCAATAATTATCAAAGTATACATTAACTATACATTATAATTTACTAAAAATCACATATTGATATATATATATATATATATATATGTATGAAAGAAGACTTTCTTCATCATGGATGCGAAACTCGCCTCGAGAATGGAGTTGTGCCTCCTCATTAATTGTACCAATTGAGTGGCAAGATAATTATATGGACAATAAAAAGGACACTTACAGATAGACTATTTTTCATCATGAGATCATGAATTTTTGAACGTCGTTACTCGCGAAAATTTTACTTTCTTTGTGATTTTCATATTGTATTGCTTACAGAAATACTCCTTTAGTTTCACAAATCCGATGTTGCCGGAAAAATATAATTCCCTCTATTTCAGATGCCTCTTTTCAACTTATAGCACATGATCGAATTGGTTTGATTGTTAATTTTCTTGTAGTTCTTGGTTGATTATATGGGAAAAAGGCCTTTAAGTTGATTTTGGTGACTTTATTTGGTTAAAGATTTCAACTTTGTATATTTTTTATGGATGCTCACATGCCAAGTTTCAATTTATTTATTTTTTTTTGTTCGAATTGATGTTTGGTTGTTGGTTTGTTGTAGTTCTTCATTAGTTATATGGGAAGAAGGCCTTTAGGTTGATTTTGGTAGCTTTACTTTGTTAAAGATTTCAACTTTGGATTTTTTTGTGAATGCCCACCTGCTAAATTTCAATTTTTTTGTTTAGGTGAATTTGGATCTTGAAGATTCACACCCACATGCCAACTTATAGTTTTAAATTTGGTTTATTTTGATTAACTAGAAAAATAGTATATATTTGATTGATAGTTAGTTTATTGCAGTTTTTCACTGGTTATAAAGGGAAAAGTTCTTGAGATTAATTTTGGTAGCTTTAATTGATTAAAGATTATATTTTTTTTGTATGCTCACTTGCCAAGTTTCAATTTTTATTCATCCTCTTCTTCTTGCTCTTCATATTCTTATTTTAGTCTTGAAGATTTACACACACGTGCCAATTGATGCCTAATGATAATATATATATGCACAATTGTACTATGATTTCAATTTTTGTCTATTTTTCTTACCTAGAGTAAAATATTGTGTAATATTGATGGTTTAATTTGTTAGTTTTCTATTGTAGTTCTTCATTGATTATATAGTGGGGAAACCTTTAAGCTAACTTTGGTACCTTTAACTGTTTAAAGATTTAATCTTCACATGCTAAGTTTCAATTGTTCATTTTCCTGTAAAGAAATTATTTGATAATCTGATTGTTATCTGCTATAGTTATACTTTTCTTGAGCCAAGGGTCTATTTAAAATAATATTTTTACGTGCATAAGGTAAGGATAAGATCAACATGCACGATATCCTTTCTAAATCCACTTGTAGGATTACAATGGGTATGTTTATATTGTTAATGATAGTCTGATTATTATTTTGCTGTAGTTTAAGCTTTCTAGGTTGATTACAGTATAGCAATTGGTTGAATATTTTGTGTTTGGCTTTTTTTTTCAATGAGAGGGTTAACTTTTGTTGGTAGATTTGAGGATTATGTTGTTGCTTGAGTTGTGGTTGTTAATCTTGTGGGCATGTTTTGGGGATGAATAAAAATAATTTAAATCTAGAAACACTAGAAACAATATATTTGATTGGATTACCTTTAAAATATTTGAGTCATATTGTTCGGATTCTTCAAAGAATATTAGTAAGTGTGTGTCATAGGACCCTTTGAAAGTAGTGCATATTTTAGAGAATCCAACATAGTATGGCAATATTTTAGGAGAGTCTAGACAAAATAGATTTTGAGTCATCTGAATAAAAGATATTCTTCATGTCAATTTGGTTAGTTGAAACTTGAAAGGACCATTCTGGTTGATAGTTATATTCTTAATATTATTCCTTGAATTTTCAACTCAAATGCATACTTGAGGTATCATTAATTGGCATTTCCTTACTTGAATAACACTAATTGAGATACCAAATTGACACAACATGGCCAGATGTAAAACTTATTTATCCTCAAATAATTTGGTACATTTCGTCAATAAATCATAACTGAAAGTGCAATGTTAAATACTTTCCTGTAACTTTGATCCTTCATTAGACTCTGTCATATTTGAAAGAAACTTTTTTGCATAGTAAGCCTTAACTCAAAGCAAATAAAATTCAATGGCGGGAACAATCAACTTTATTCTCAAGTGGAATTTACTATCAATAATTCCTAAGATTGTTACATAGAAACTCCTTCCACTATAAGTACTTTCTTGATTAGAGATTTTTAACGAGAAGAAAATAGAATTTATCAGCTTAATCACTGTAAGGCTTTTATGCGGCCTTTGAGGCATGATTAATATTGTATCTTTGTATAGGTGTATATACTTTCAAATTTATGAAATTTTTTCATTAAGGCTTACCTAAATTCAAATTGAAGTGTTATCGGATACCATGCCACGAGGAACTCTTATACCTCTTAAATATGGCACTAGCATGACTTTAAGAATGAATTTTTTAGGGAAGAAACATGGATCTTGATTGGCCCAAATATAACAATAATAGTATAATAATATTTAAAGGATGCATTCAAAAGTAAAATTGGCATTACTTCAAGGAATTCCTCTATTTCAAAGTCAATGGGTTAGCTCACAAGTTGATGCCTCTGTGAAAATAAATAATGAGTGACCATTTATAATTTTCAGTTGCCTATTAATGCGATAGAATGTGTCAACTTATTATAGAATTCATTTACTATGACAACATTTGTTGGCAATTTTTATTATTTGAATTTCATAACTCCAGGTTATAGAACTTGCACATAGGAAAGACCAACATACACAACATAGACAATATATAATCACAAACCTAGTTTACAGCATCTCAACCACTCAAATCTCAACAGTTTACAAGAACAAGTCAATCAACATATCATATTGAACACAACTGGACACTTTTAATTCAGAGAGTGGAATAGAATAAAATGCCATGAGATGCAAGAAAATAATGCAATATCAAGTATTTGTGATGTCGTCTGTCCTACGATACACATCCGTCGATATAATCAGATCAAAACCCATATGAGCCACACATGGACCATGTATCTATCGAAATCATTTTTCTTTGGCATTTCCTTTCTTTTCCTTTCTTTTTATTTTTTTTTCTTTTGACAGGACTGCTTCCCTTCGTCTTGTCTTTCTTTTCTTTTCTTTTCGCCAAAATCATTTCCCTTCGGTATGTTTTAATGCAACACATAAGCACATATCATATAGGCATAAGTAGATGAACGAGTCAAAATTATCCAATATTTAATAATCATGTCCAGTCAATATCATTATCATCTAGCCAAAACCATTCTCCTATGACTTTTTCCTTATCAATGAAACACCCATTATATCATCATGACACAATAATCACTTTCACAAGCATAAAAAAATACACAAGATGTCCATATTGCATCATTTATTCAAAAATCATCAATCACTTTTATTGTTTCTTCAACATTTGAGTCATCATCAACACATTACATATTATTCACATCATATTGTAGTTTAATCTTTCAAGTACTTTTTCCATCATCACTTAAGAATATTTATCATCTAGGTCCTTATTTCACAAGTATTTAGTTCTACTATTTCTCAACATATGCATTTAGCTCAATATTTTACATAAAGTAATTCAATAGACAAATCCATATAACATAATTCAAGGTTCAATAACTAGAATATTAGGAATGCTTTTACATTAATTCCTCCGTCTGTCTATCTTTACTTGTCAACTCTACTAAAATAGATGTCTAACAATGCTTGTCCAATTTATAAAATCAACACTTAGTTCCTAATTTACTTTTATCATTAATTATGATCATTTTCCTACAATATTTTACAATACATTACATTTATCATATTAAAAAGAGTAATTTGGTAAAACTAATCCTATCATTTAGTGCTTCTTAATCTCTGTGCTAAATTAACACGGGACAAGTAAAGATGGATGGAGGGGGTATTAACAATAGACTCACAAGCCATTTCATAATATTAATTAACAAGTCTGATTCAACAATAATATTTAACAATTCATAAATCAAGTCATACATATCAGCATTTTCACCTTTCCATTATCCAAATCATATCCACTAGAATAATTCGTCGACCCCCAACTTTACATTGAAATGAAAGATTAACTTCAATAAATTCAACAAGAGTTAGAGTCCACTTACCTCAATTTAGCCAAATAATTACTCCAAAAACGAAGCCTTCTCGTTCCAACTTGCCAGAATCTACTTGTAAATAAATTTACAATCACAATACGAAACTAACAATACGAAAATCAAGAAACTCAGGAAACGAGCCAGAAATTTAACAATTTTTACATAAAAATGATCCTTGATGTTATAGAAATCTAACGGCAAAAACCTTTAAAAAAATGAGAGTAGAATTGAGTCAATAATCATCACATTAAATTTGAAAAACTATGTTTATGAAATACCCCAATTTCTCCAATTAAAATCCCAAATTTGATGATGAAATCATGAATTAATTAATGAAAATTGAAAAAAATTATAACACCTGGTAAAATTATCAAAATTCTCCTAGAGGAGAGACGTGCGCATAATGTGTCTTCCTATATTCCGTTGGCAAATCCGAAGTCTGATATGTGACAACATGAAAAATTGAGTGGAGGGTGGTCTCAGTTGATTTTTAGAGCAACCGGGTCAAAAGATAATTTTTTGTTGCGAAAATGAGAACCACTGAAGATGCACGATAGGTGTGACATGCACATTTTCCATGGACGAACACTTAATTTTGTCCCAAGAAGTTTCTACACGATTAGAAAATTCGTTTGGAGAATTTTCGGCGAAAATCCCTCAAAAGTGATAGGGTCCGTGACATGTTTTCCGAGGTGAATTTTTTTTTAATTACGTGAGGGGCATTCTAAATATTTTTCAACCCCTTCTAAACTTAAACAATGATTAAGTAAGTTGATTTTAGTCAAAAAGGGCTTTCAAAAGTCATTCAAACCCCCCTTATACACAACTTGAGATTAGAGCTCCTGAGAGAAGAAGAGAAGAAGCGAGGGCTCTTGAGGTTGGGGTCGAGTCCTTGTGGAAGAGTTACGTCATTCTTCAGTTCCAGGTATGTAAGGCTACCTAAAGCGTTGGATTATGTTCATCCACACACTCCTTCATCTACTTGAGTTAAGTTCATGAGTAGAAATCGAATGTTATAAATGTTGCGATCTTGAGTTTTAAATTCTTATATATGTATGAGTCTTTATGGGTGTATGTGAGTAAATTGTTGAGTTGCATTATTAAAATCAAGAAATAGGAATCTTAATTGTAGTCTGATATCCTAGGCCTAAAATTTATTGTTTTCCTTGCATGCTAACTGAATTAAGATTATGAATTGGATTTTCTAAACTGAATAGGTTGAGCCTGAGAAGTACATTTTCTTGTTTCATATATGCATGTGATGACCATCTACTATGTCTTATGTGTTGAACATGGATGATATAATGTTACTTGGCCATAATTAGTGAAAGTCTTGCATGATATGAGTTAGAGTCTTGAGTTGTATTACATTGAGTTCCAATTCTGAGTTATGAAGTTATTTTGAGGAAGTTGAGGTTGAGTTGATTTGAGATGAGTTTGAGTTGATATTTATGAGCATATTTTAGTCTTGGAAGGAGTATTGAGCACCAATTTGGGTGAGAGAAAATACCCTAGAACTAGATTGCTAGTGTAGGATGGTCGTGTAGTTAACTCGAGCGACCCATGTCCCACTAGATGGAAACTCTCTTAGGATCCAAAAGAGAGGTAGAGGTTGACGTCCTTTTCTTTGGCAAGTTTAGAATGGGCATGGCAATGACGTTGACACCCTGTGCATAACCAAAACTCATGGTGGTGGAGGGTTCTGTCGGTTAGAGAAACTTTTAAGCAACACTTGAATTGCACATATCATGATTTTTGAACAGAGTTGCATTAACCAATGGGTCTAATTCTAAATCATAATTTCAAACTTAAACTTGCATCATTTATCTGAGTTGAGTTAGGAGATGAGGAGTTGAGTCTTGAGTCAAGTCAGTTGATTTTAGTCTGGGCCTTATGTGTTTCTTTAGCTATTTTACATACTAGTATATTCCATGTATAGATGCCCATTTGGACCTACATCATTAATGATGCAACACAGGTAATAGAGGACTTTAGCCGGCACATCGTTGAGGTTCAGAGTTCTTGATTTCCAGACTTGGTGAGCCCTCCTTGCCATTTGGGGGAGCCTTCCTTTTATTTTGATATTATTTCTATTTTCTTTAAGTCGGATAGTCATGGTTTGTTATGGTACCATCTAGATGTTTAGAGGTAAAGGCTCTTTATAGATCTTGAACAGAGTATTATTGAGTATTTTATCTTCCAGACTTGAATTATTTAGAGGTTATTTTATAACATCTTTATCATTCTTGATGTTGTTATTTGAGTATTCTTCCGCTGTTGAGTAAGATGTGATAATGAGGCCAGGTGGTTCTCTTGGAAAACTAGTAATGGTCCTTCATGTGTCGGCCACGCTAAGAGTACCCACCCAAGGCATGACAAACTTGGTATCAAAGCACAGAGTTCAAGTTTTCTAGGGAGTCTATGAAGTCGTGTCTAGTAAAGTCTTGTTTATGGGTGTGTTGTGCACCTCACTTCATAAGTAGGAGGCTATAGGACATTAGAAATGGTTACATTGGTATTCTGAGTTCGTGCGACAGAGTTTAACTCTATAAAACTCTTTTCTAATCTGTGTGTTACGCGTTTGAAGATCATACCTCCTAAACATACTGCAGCCAATGAGATGCCTCAGCCCCAAACACTGAGAATCCCCCACGAGAGGTCCCTACTCAGATAAAGACAAGAGGACAGAGTTGACCTACCAGAGCCAATAGAGTTCTAGCTCTAAGAGCCCACTGCTGCAACTAGGCTCAAAGACTTCGTGAGAATGAACCCGCCAGTTTACATAGGGTTGAAAGTTGAGGAGGACCCATCGAATTTCATCGATGAGATGTGCAAGGTCCTGAGGGCTATGCATGTGACTGAGGTTGAGGGAGTTAGACTTGCCTCCTATCAGCTTAAGGATATGGTGAACATCTGGTATAACTAATGGAAAGATAGTCTAGGTGAGGATGTTAAGCCTACTGAGTGGAGTGAATTTGAGCATGCTTTCCTCAACCACTTCTTTTTCCAAGAGTTGAGGGAGGTAAACATTGAAGAGTTCGTGAACCTAAAGCAAGAGGGGTTGACTATCAAAGAGTATAACCTCAAGTTTATCAAGATGTCCAGGTATGCCTTAGAGATGGTCCCCGATATGAGAGTAAGGATGAGAAAAGTCATGTCTAGGTCAGGTAAACATGTGAAGAGGGAGTGCAAGGCAGCATTGCTGATCCCAGGTATGGATATCTCCAGAATCATGTTTTATGCCCAATAAACTGAAGAGGATAAGAAGAAAGACAAAAAGGAGCATTTGAGTAAGAAAGCCAAGTCAATAGGGCACGAGCCTAGCCAACACAAGTAGGATAAGAGAGATTAAGTCTTACTTTCAGAGTAGGCATTTAGGGTATGCACCATCATCTACCAGTGTACCAACTCCAAATAATAGGTGTGATCAAAGGTTCCAAGGTCAGTCGAACTTTAGAGCACGGTGTTTGTAGGCCAATATGACCCTTGGCTTGAGAGGGAAACTATCCTATGGGAAATGTGGTAGGATGCATTTGGGAGAATCCAAAGAGAGAGGAAATAGTTGCTACAAGTGTGTCCAGATAGGTTACTTTCTGAGAGAATGCCCATTTTGAGGCAGTAAGGCACAGTCTTCTACTATAGTGCCACCACCTAAAGGTAACCAGAGAGGTGCTATCCTCGGGACAGGTGAAGGAACAAACCATCTATATGCAATGGAGAATAGATAGGACCAAGAGGTTTCACTAGATGTCATGATGGGTATGCTTCGAGTCTTTACCTTCTATTGTTATGCTTTGCTTGATCCAGGGGCAAGTGTGTCCTTTGTGACACCATATGTGGATAGGAAATTTGAGATTTCTCCTGAATGTTTACTTGAGCCTTTCCCTATTTCTGCTCCTGTTGGGAAGTCTATCTTATTAAAAGAGTCTATAGGGATTGCATAGTATTTATCTACCATAGGTATACTCTTGGTGATTTGATTGAGTTAGAGATGGTTGACTTTGATGTAATCCTTGTATGGACTGTTTTCACGCCTGTTATGCTTCTGTCGACTATATTACTTGAACTGTCAAACTTTAATTTCCAAATGAGCCTATTATTGAGTGGAAGGAAAATTCTGTTGCACCTAAGGGCAAATTTATTTCTTACCTTAGAGATAGAAAGCTAATCTCTAAAGGTTGCATCTACCATCTTGTGCGAGTTAAGTCTAATGATGTTGAGTCTCATACTCTTGAGTCAGTCCCTATTGTGAGTGAGTTTCCGAAAGTATTTTCTGAGAATTTACCTGGAGTCCCTCCTGATAAAGAGATTGACTTTGGAATTGATATTCTTCCCAATACCTAGCCTATCTCAATCCCATCTTATAGGATGGACTCCGCTGAGTTGAAAGAGTTTAAAGAGCAGTTGAGAGATTTGTTGGAGAATGGCTTTATTAGGTTGAGTGTTTCCCCTTAGCGTGCCCCTATCCTATTCATGCGAAAGAAAGATGGGTCTCTCAGAATATGCATAGATTATAGGCAACTGAACAAGGTCATGATAAAGAATAAATATCCTCTCCATAGGATAGATAATCTATTTGACCAGCTTCAAAGGTATCTCTTATTTGTCAAAGATAGACCTCAGATCGTGCTACCACTAGTTGAAAGTGAGGGAGTGTGACATTCCAAAGATAGCCTTTAGGACTAGATATGGCCACTTTGAGTTCTTGGTCATATCCTTTGGGTTGACTAATGCACCTGCAACTTTCATGGACTTGATGAACAAAGTGTTCAGACTATATCTCGATATGTTATGATTGTGTTCATCGATGACAGTTTGGTGTATTCAATAGATGATGAAGAGCATGCGAATCACCTCAGAGTTGTCCTTCAAACTCTTAAGAACCATGAGTTATATGCAAAATTCTCAAAAGTTTGAGTTCTAGCTTAAGTCAGTGGCCTTCCTACGCCATGTTGTTTCCGGTGATGGTATTAAAGTAGATGCCCATAAGATTGGAGCGGTTAAGAACTGGGTCAGACCGACCTCTCCAACTAACATAAGAAGTTTCTTAGGGTTGGCAGGATACTACCGCAGATTCGTTGTGAATATTCTTCCTTATCCACACTATTGACAAAGTTTTGACTTAGAAAAAGGTCAAGTTTTAGTGGTCTGATGAATATGAGAAGAGCTTCCAAGAGTTGAAGACTATATTGACTACTGCACCAGTACTAACCTTGCCCGACGGGATAGAGTACTTTGTAATATATTGTGATGCGTCAAGAGTTAGATTGGATTGTGTGCTGATGCAGAGGGGGAAAGTGATAGCCTATGCTTCCAGATAACTTAAGGTTCGTGAGAGGAACCATCCAACCCATGATCTTGAGTTGGCAACAGTGGCGTTTGCACTTAAAATTTGGTGCCACTACTTATATAGAGTGCATGTGGATGTGTTCACCAACCACAAAAGCTTGTAGTATGTTTTCGGTCAGAATGAGCTCAACCTACGACAAAGAAGATGGTTGGAGTTGCTCAAGGATTATGTTATGAGCATTCTCGACCACCCAGGTAAATCTAACATTATTGTTGATGCTCTTAACAAGTTGTCAATGGGTAGTATGGCCCACATTGAGGAAGGAAAAAGGAGTTAGCGAGGAAAGTGCATTGATTGGCTCGACTGGGAGTTCAACTTGAAGAGAATGCTGAGGGAGGAGTCAATATTCAGAATGGGTCTGCATCATCTCTAGTAGTGGAGGTTAAAAAGGAGCAAGACCGAGATCCTGTGATACTCCAATTGAAGGAGGTTGTCCACAAACAAAAATTTATAGTCTTCTCCAAAGGGGGAGATGGAGTGTTTAGATACCAGAGTAGACTATGTGTTCCAGATGTTGATGATATTCGATAAAGTATCATGGTTGAGGCCCATAGCTTTAGATATTCCATTCATCGTGGCTCTACCAAGATGTACCATGACCTGAGGGAAGTCTATTGGTGGAGTAGAATGAAGAGGGATATTACTGAGTTTGTTTTTTAGTGCTTGAATTGCCAACAAGTCAAAGTTGAGCACCAAAGACTGTGTGTATTGGCACAGAAATTTGAGATTCCTGAATGGAAGTGGGAGATGATCAACATGGATTTTATTACTGGTCTACTGAGGTCCCGAAAAGAGCATGATTCGATATGGGTGATCATGGATAGGATAACTAAATCAGCTCAGTTCCTGGCAGTCAAGATGACTAACACTGTAGTAGAGTATGCCAAGATGTACATCCAAGAGATTGTGAGGTTGCATAGAGTTTCCTTGTCCATCATCTCGAATAGAGGATCTCAATTCACCTCCCAATTTCGGAGATCTTTCCAGAAGATATTGAGTACTAAGGTGAATCTAAGTACAATTGTTCATCCACAGACAAATAGCTAGGCAGAGCGTACCATTAAGACATTAGAAGATATATTGAGAGTTATTGTCCTTGACTTCAAAGAAAATTGGTATGACCATCTACCTTTGACTGAATTTGCATATAACAATAGTTATCAGGCAAGCATTCAAATGGCTCACTATGAGGCCTTGTATGGGAGGAGATGTAGATTTCCTATTGGGTGGTTTGAGATTGGAGCAGCCGAGTTTATTTGACCTAATCTTGTCTATTAGTCAATGGAGAAGGTAAAGGTCATAAAGAAAGGTTAAAGACTGCATAGAGTCACTAGAAATCTTACACTAATGTGAGAAGAAGACACTTAGAGTTTGAGGTAAACTATTGGGTGTACTTGAAAGTGTCACCTATGAAGGGTGTCGTGAGATTTGGAAAGAAGGGAAAATTGAGTCCTCGCTGTATTGGCCATTATCAGACCATGAGAAGGATTAGAAAGATTGTTTATGAGTTAAAGTTACCTAAGAATTAAACACGATTCATCTGGTATTTCACATCTCGATGTTGAAAAAGTGCTTGAGAGATCCTGCCTTTCTGATCCTCATTGAGAGTATAGGAGTAATGGTGTAATACTCCAATTTTTTTAAATCTAAGACTAAGTCATCCTTCATATAATATAGGATTTAATTGAGGATTCTGAATTGAATATAGATGTTAAAGTCAATTTCTTAGTATGTGAATAGAATTGGAGCTGATATGAGGTCGTAATTCTAATATATGATTTTATAAAAGTTAGGTGAACCAATTAATTGTAAGTTGTATATATGTGCTAGGATCACTTAATAAGTATTTAAAGTATATTAGGTATGATTTAGAGTCATAAGGGATCTTTTACATCAAGCCAAGTTCAAAGAATTTCTAGCAACTAAGTTTTCATATGAGTCGATAGAAGGGTCAAATTCAAATGACAAAAGTATCATGAGTTGGATAACTCATAATGTATCAAATAGAAGATACTCGAATTAGCTTTCAAACGCATCTAATTTCGCATTAATTGGAGTTTGGAGTAGAAAGTTATGACCATTTTAGTGGAGAGGTGCAGAGCTGTCCAAAAGTCTGTGCCCGGAGCGCCTCACGGACCCTCACTGTATAAGTTAATGATATTTTTTCTTTATAATTTGAGGGTATTTTTATCCTAACATCTTTGGGAGTCTATTTATGGTCCCAAAAAAATATAAAACATAAGTTTCCTTGATCAAAATCGTCTCCCTTTTCTCCTAAACATAAACACTCAAGAATCATCAAGAAAATCATCAAGTTAGGATTATCTTCTAAAATTCCTCCTCAAGGTAAGTTTTTCTTCATGAATTTCAATCTACCCAACCCAAATTTCTTCATATATTCATGAAGCTCTAATAGGATTTTAAATCATAACCTATGGTTTCAAGAAAACAAATTCAAGAATTCCAAGAAAGGACTTCTTGACTCTTCTTCTTCAAGAATTAATGGTTTTTCATCAAGAACTCTAAAGAGTCTAAGTCAAGAATTCAAGAATCAAAGATAGTTTTTTCAATCAATGTTCTTTCAAGTTCTTTCACTTTAAAAGAACTGTGAAGATTGAGGATTTTCTCCAAGAAAGAGAAGAGAAGATCGCAAACTTTCCCCAAACTTCAACCAATAATTTCTCTCTCAATTTTGATCGGATTTGAGCAATTCAAAAGGCTAAATTGTATATTTTTCTGAGGAGAACACCATGGGAGTTTCAGAAATTGATTTTGGTACGTTGTTTGAGATAAAATTCGTGATCTTGGTGCTGCATTTGAATATATTTTGAAAACTTTAATATGCGATTTCTTCCTCATATTAGCTCCGTTTTTGAAATGGTTTTCACCCGTTCAATTCCTTATCACTTGATGAATATTTTCATGTATAAATTTTCAAATTCTGACAACTTTTTTAGCGATAAATGTTTTGAATCATTTTATCCTTTTCACCCAAATTAATTGATTTTAATGTCGTTAGATTCATTATATAATTATGATGCTATATTTGAATAGATCTTGGTGAATTAGAGTATCATAGAAAGGGAAAAGCTTCGGAATTGATGTGATTCAAGACTTTATAAATGGCAAGTGAATTTCTTAACCTTTGGTAAGTATATAGAATCTTGTACTTCTTGTGTGAGGTGTTGAGAATGATTTATGTAGACTTTGATTGAAATATTTGAAGTGGTAATTTATCCTATACTTATATTTGACTAGTGAATCAATGATGGAGGTTATTATATGTGAAATAGTAATTATTTATTATTGAGATTGAAGTGATATTTACTTAGGATGTAAAGGTTGTTAAGGTTATGATGGTATTGAGATCGAGGATTTGATAAAAATTGTGTTATTGAGCTACCCATTCTTGATTTTGAGATATATGAATTTGTATGGGCATCTTGCATATTTTATTCCATGAACATGATTATCTTGCATTTACTATGTGATTGCTGGATGTTCCAAGAAATGAAATGTAAAGCAGATGGAAAATGGTTTTGGCTAGTGAAAAAGAATGAGGATTAAAGAGGATACTATGATTCGATGGGTCGGATCACGCGCCGTGATGGTTATTATGATTCGATGAGTTGGGTCAAGCTCCACGACAGATGCATGAACTAGGAGTTCCCTATGGGTCCCAACCTGTGTTACAGCAGGTGTGTATCACTAGGACAAGCATCCATCATTCTATTTGACATTGCATTATATTACATCTCACGACATTCATTTTCATCCCATAATGCGATGGCTTGTTATCATTATATGGAGTGTTATTGAGATTGGTTATTCATTATATTATTTGACTTGTTTATGTCTTTACATGATTAGTTTTGGTATTGATTTAATGACACTTATGAGTTAGCGAGAACTTGATAAATTGTAGAATTTTTATCTATGCCTTGAAAGTGGATAAATGAGGATTATACTATCATAGGCTTGAATTTTCGGATGGTGTAATTGTGAATAGTTAGACTGGGCTGATTTTATGCAGGTTGTGGTTGTGGGGAATTTGTTGGAGTGTATGGAGTACCTATGTTCTATTTACTTAATTTTGTGGTTTTTAGTTCACTTACGGAGTACCGTGTATTTGGTACTCACCCCCCTTGCTATAACAATTTTGTAGGTTATGATCCCGGATCATCGTGATACTCTCTACTCTCCCCTGTCCAGGGCTTCTTGTGGAGATTGCGAGAGATAGCTGTTTGCCATCCCAGCTGACTTCTTACTCCTATTTATGATTTTGTTCTATTCGAGAGACAACATCATTTGATACTTGCGTTTCTTTTCGATTCTACTATAATACACTAGAAGCATGTGTACGTGACAATCAGGTTTTGGAGAATTTGCACTAAGTTGACTAGTTATCCATAATTGAACTTTCATTTTTATTATAATTCTGCATTTTTAATGTTATAGTTGGGTTGTAGGCTGACTTGTCTTGATGGGATAAAACGAGTTCCATCACATCCATTTATGGGTCGTGACAGTTGGATAGCTTGTCCTATGAGAAGATTCTAGTCCAAATCCTTAATCGTTAGGTTCGCAAGTTGAGAACCAAAGAGATCGCCTCAGTCAAAAGTCCTGTAGAGAAATCAATTTGTTGAGGAAGCGAAGTAGGAAGCTAAGGAGGATATAAGAGCCAAATACCTATATCTATTCGTACCCAATGACGAGAATGTTAAAGGTAATTTCCTTACCCTTGACTTTAATTGATTGATCTATTGTTGAGTTAATGTTTCTATTCTTGAGTCTGAGTAACATTTGTTGATGTTGATGAGGAGTAGAGAGTTTGAGCTGCTGAGTGAGTACTGAGATGAGTCTTGAGTCTATTCATACCTTGAGGTCCATCTTTACTCTTCATTCGAGGATGAATGATTCCAAAGGGGAGACAATATAATACCCAATAAAATTACTAAAATACCCCTAGAGGAGAGATATGCACATAACCATCTTCCCATACTCTAATGGCAAATCTGAGGCTAGACACGATCAACATGAAAAATTGAGTGGAAAAGTATTCTCGATTGATTTTTAAAGAAATCTAGTCAAAAGATAATTTTTCATTGCTAAAACGAGAACCAGTGAGGGTGAGCTATAGGTGAGCGACATGCACCTGCCTGGAACAACACTTAATTTTGTGCTAAAAATTTTCTACAGGATCAAAAAACTCATTCGAAGAATTTTAGGCGAAAATCCCCCAAAAGTGACAGGGTCCGCATCGCGGACCCCATGTTTTCTGAGGCAAACTCTTTTTTTAATTTCATGAGGGGCATTATAAACTTTTTTCAATCCATCTTAAACTTAAACCATGATTAAATAAGTTATTTTTAGTCAAAATGGGTTTTCAAAAGTCATTCTAAAGCCCCTTACGCACAACTTGAGATTAGAGTTCTTGAGAGAAGAAGAGAAGAAACGAGGGTTCCTGAGGTCGGGGTCGAGTCCTTATGGAAGAGTTACGTCATTTTTCAATTTCAGGTATGTAAGGCTACCTAAAGCGTTGAATTATGTTCATTCACGTATCCCTTTATCTACTTGAGTTAAGTTCATGAGTAGAAATCGAATGTTGTAAATCTTGTGATCTTGAGTTCGATTTGAGTATCCAAACTCAAAATATTGATCAAAATCAAATCTTAGTATATTTAATTCAAACATTCAACATAAAAGGAGCTCAATTCGATAAAACAACTCAAAACATGAAAATGATGATGCTCTTAGATTTTCATATTTCAAAGATGATGAAACTGACAAAATTTCATTTTGAGACTTAACTCCGATTGATATCAAAATCACTTTTGAACAATTTAAATCTTTCAAACTCAAAACATCTAAATTACTCCAAATAAAACTCCAAAACCTATCACATAAATGGATTAAATATGACACAAAAAACTATCAAGAGGGATAAAATAATTGTTTTTTAAAAATTTCAAAAAAGGATCTTTGGAGTCATTACAAACATTCACTTGATTTCTTTCTCTTTTTAATAATCTTTAAACTCTCCCTCTCTATTAAAGTCATAAATAAGAATACAAATTCACCAATACCTATATTGAAATGTAAATGTCCAAAGAAATAACCAGGTCAAAAAGTCAATATCAAAAGAAGTAATTGAGCACAAAATGATAAAGGCAAGAGGAGAGTCTAGTCAAATCAATTTATCATTTTGGTGAAATTGACTTGGGCAATTACTGCTCTAATTTTTTATGTATTATGATTTGTTTTCATTATTATTTCAAAATGATATCTAAACAAAGTTTGATTCAACCCTCAAATGATCAAATTATGAGTTCTTAAATTTACAAGGAAAATCCCTAAATTTCATTATCCGTAAACGATTTAAAGACAAATACCCAACAAATTAAGGAAAAATACCAAATAAAAAGTTAGAATACCCCTTTGGTAAAATAATCGCTTCTATCATTTTATTTGCTATATCCGTTGTATTGTTAGATATTGTAGTAGTTATTATCATATTTTGATACTCTTAACGGTTTGTGTTGTTGACACTAAACTTTAGGTAGAATTTAACAGATTTTGCGTAGGCCTTATGAGATTTTATGAAAAGAATTGTATTATTGATTATAGTGATTTTAAATATTACATGTGCGTCTCTTATTCTTCTTTTTGTGATTTTAATATGGCGGGCTCAATTATTGATCGAGATTGAGATAGATGCCATCATTTTTCTGATTTTCATGTTGTGACAATAATTTAATTAATGGTTAATCATAAGTTTATATAAAATGATATTCGATAATCTTGTCACTTAATCACTTATATGACCACATAGTTTTTGCACTGAGGTATTTGAGCTCCACAAGGGTCTACGAAGATTGTTCTTCTTTCTCAACTATAAAAAAGTAAAGAAAAATCTTTTAAAGCATATAATTTGTTATGCAACAAATATGTAGAATTGTAAAAATAAGTGAGCAAGTATAAAATATATAACTCATCATTTTTTATTTTATTAAAAAACATTAAAAGAACATCCTAAAACTTAGAAGTTTTATACCATATATTTCTAAGAACTAGGTGGTGGAATAATGCAACAACATTTCTTATTATTACACCCGCAACTTTTATAGCCAATGGATTGACAAAAGTTGATACAATCTTGTGCAGTGTTGCATCCCTGAGGAACTTCATCATGTCTTCCAATCACATTATTTTGTTTACTCACTTTCACACATTTCCCCATATGATTGAAATTGGAAATAACTAAGAAAAACAAAAGCACACTAGTCAATAGAGCCTTTGCCATTTCAAGAGAAAATATAAAGTGTTTGTAGATCCTTTCTGTCCAAAAATAATATGATAAGTAAGTTCTACATGAAGTTATATACTAGTGAAGTATAAGGCAAATCTACATAAAGTTTTTTGAGTGCTCAAGCACTCATTGCCTGGGTCAAGACCTATGTTTTCATACATCAAAAAAAATTAAAATCAAAATATAATATCTAATAGAACCCATAAAATAAAATTTGGTGTAAGTGTTTTGGTTGGGAGTCAATATTTGTAATTGCTTTTAAAGTAGTCATATTTTTTTTTATTTTCACGTGACATAAAATAAAATTTACGCTCACAAGCATTCTTAGTCAACCATTGTATTCTAGTATATGCATATTATTTTAACTTCCCCAGAATATTTTAGTACCACATACTAAATATATCATCAATCATTTTATTTTGCTCTTATCATAAATCTTGTTTTTTGGATGGAAGAAATCATACTAATTCAGAATAACATAAATATTCATGAGTTGACTTACGACATGATGTTTAATGATTCTTTCAACATATGACATAGACTTGTATTTTTGCACGTATCTTTAAAAAGTTTTTCACCTCTCCCTCTCATCACAATTATGTATCATATATCAAGTCTCATAAAACATTCACCTAAGTGACACTTTCCACAAGTTAATGTCATGATCAAAATTTAGCACCTTTCACCAGTACCTAAGACGAGTCCCCATTTATAAAGCATGTAATAATTACATAAGAAGTATACTTTAGTCTAAAATACTACATCACCAACTTTGAACCATCCCACCGAGAATTTACATGTTCTCCCATACAAAGCTTTAAATGGTGTCATTTCAAAACTTGAGTGATAGCTATTTTTATATGTAAATTAAACAAGAGGTAGGTGATCGTCCCAATTACCTTTGAAATCAAGTGCACACGCTCTCAACATGTCTTTCAGAATTTGAATTGTTCTTTTGTCTTGCCCATTGGTATGAGAGTAAAAAGTGATACTTAACTTAACCTTGGTACGAAAACACCCTTGAAAGGTCTTCCAAAAGTGTGAAGCAAATTGAGTACTATGATCCAAAAATGATAGACAAGGCAATACCATGAAGTCTTACCAACTTTTGGATATGCATCATTCCATAATGCTTGACTCTACGAGAAGTCTTAACTAATAGAAAATGGGTTGATCTAGTCATTCTTTCTTTAACCACCCAAATGGAATCATGTTGCTTACATTATGAGACAAACCCATCATGATGCCCATATTCCCACTTTCACGTAGGAATCTCAATAACTTGGGCTAAACCTCCCAGCCTTCGGTGTTTAACCTTTACTTGTTGACAATTTGGACACTCCACCGCAAACTTTGTTATGTCCTTGTTCATGTTATTCTGCCAATACACTTCTTTGAAGTCTCTATACATTTTGATGGATCTCGTATGGATGGAATGCCTAGAGTTATGGGCTTCCCCTTATGAGAAAATCTATGTCCTTGGTAACGAAGTACACCATCTTCTCCTTAAGAGAAACCCTGAATCTTCTTATCAACCACTAACTTCTTCAACTCAACTAAGGTTGGATTCATGTCTCGCTTTGCTCTTACATACATAACCAAAGATGACACTGAGCTATTATGAACAAGGATACCACCCTTATTAGAATCACTCAACCTCACACCCAAATGGGCCAAATGGTGAACATTTTTAACCAACTTCTTCATTTCATCTTCAACATGATCAATGCTATCCATTGACATCCAACTAAGTGCATCGGCTACAACATTTTTCTTGCCTAGATGGTAAAACACACTCACATCGTAGTCCTTTAAGAGTTCAATCCATTTCCTTTACCTAAAGTTCAAGTTCCTTTGGCTTAATACATATTGCAATCTTTTGTGGTCGGTAAATATATCAATATGCACCCTATAAAGTTAGTGACAACAAATTTTAGTACAAATACAATTACCGCTAGCTCAAGATCCTGACTTGGATAATTTTATTCATGAACCTTTAATTGCCTTGATGAGTCACAATGATCCAAACCAATCACATAATCCAAACCAATACATGAGGTATCATAATAAATCATAAACCCATCCAAACCTTTAGTTAACATCAAAATAGGAGCTGATGTAGGATGACCCTTCAAAGTTTGAAATTTCTCTCACACTAATCCCACCATTGAAACTTCACTTTCTTCTGGGTCAACATGGTCAAAGGTGATGCAATAGATGAAATTTCCCTCTGCATAATTCATACTTGCTAAATTTAACAAATAATGTTTTAGACCTTCAAGAAAGTTTTCTATACTACCCTTAAGTGACCCATAAGCTCTTCTTCACTTTGACAACAAATCAATATATCATCAATGAATACCACCACTAACATGTTTATATATGGCTTGAAAATCTAATTCATTAAGTCCATAAAGATAGTGGGAGCTTAGTCAACCCAAATGACATAACCAAAAATATAAAATGGCTATACCTTGCTCATAATGCCATCTTAAAAATGTCACACTCCCTCACCCTCAATAGGTGATTACTAGATTCAATGTCGATTTTAGATAAGTAGCTTGCACCTTGGAGTTGATAAAATAAATTATCCATCCTCAGAATGGGGTATTTATTCTTTATGATGACCTTATTCAATTGCTGATGGTCTATAAACATCCAGAGTGACCTATCCTTCTTTCTCATAAATATTCGGGAGCAGCCAATAATGATATGTTTGACCTTATGAAACTCTTATCTAACAAATCTTTCAATTGCCCCTTCAACTCCTTAAGTTCCATTCTGGTCTATACGGTGAGGAGATATAGATATAGATTGAGTATCAAAGAGGAGATCTATACCAAAATCAATTCTCTTTTGGGAGGAACAAAGGGCAACTCATTAGAAAACACATCAAGGAATTCATTTACAATAGAGATTTACTCAAGAGAAAGGGCTTCATAATTTACATCCCTAACCTTGACTAGGTGATAGATTTAACCCTTAGAAATCTTTTTTTGAGCTTTAATGCATGATATAAATTATATAGAAATTGGAATCAAATCATCCAGGTTCCAATAAACAAAAGAAAATCATATGAAGCTAATTCATACCAAAAATGTGGTCAAGGTCAACAAAAGCTCATAACTTACTAGGTGAAGTACCATGATGAACCTGTCCACCCATTATAGTTTAAGTCTGAGAGCAATTCTGGGTTTACCACCTCTACCTCTATATTTCTTTATATGAAGACCCAACTTTCCATACCTAAAATATGTATAGGTATCTACTAGTAATTTCCAGTGTGATTCTTGTCATACTACTGGCAAGATAGGAGTAGAAGACCTATTAGAACCACCTCTCCAAGCCATCTCTCTTTCTCTTCTAAAGTCCATTGGAATATCCCTCATCTTATTTGCTTTGATACCACACCTATAGTGATCCTCCTTATCAACCATACATTCCCCTTATTGATGCTTATTACATTTATGTCATAGGTGAAAGAGGTATATTTCCCTGTTAGACCTGGGAATCAGAGCATTAGTAGATTTCTCCCCTCCTCATATTTATGGTCTGTGGGAGCATCTCTCCTTAGATCAAATTAAACAGTAATAGCTAGAGAAATAATCAAATGGTTCTATGAAACTCCATATTATAAATGCCAGTACTGGGCAGCTGATCAATTGGTGTAGTTGGTTACCATTTTGGTCACTATTCTGGCTAATCTAAAACATGTTCTAAAATTCAAAAGATAGAGTTTAGAATAAAGCCTTATAAAGTTCATCTCTATCGCATGATATATATATATATATCATGAAAGAAGAAAAGATTTCCTAAATTTCTCATAGACTCCTACTCATATAGATTTGGAGCGCTGCACATCAATGATGTAAGATTCTACTTGACGTGTCTTATTGGGCTCTCTAGGAAATTTCAATATCTTGTGCCCTAATACCAAATTTATCACAACTCAAGCTAGGCCGTAGGGCTGACACAATGATCAAAACCCTATAGGAATCCAACAAAGCTGTCTTAGCATATACATAAGTATACATAAGGCAATTAAATCATCATTAAAAACTCATATGGGAATGGGAAATGAGTCTCATTTCAACCTCATAAGATGAAAGAAGTAACTTTAGTAACGAATGAAAGGACAACATAGACTTTGTTTACAAAATCCAACATGCCACTACATAGTCTAACATAGGCGGGGACTAAGATATGTCCCTAGCTCACCCTCAAGGAAAGCGAAGTACGAGAGGTAGTCTTATAGTATCCTTAAAGCTATATCAACAAGGGGAGAGTAATTTAAGCTTCCCCTCGAAGCATAAGAATTTACCAGAAAGCCTTCAAATCAAGTGCTGGAATATAGCCACAAGCATGAGAAGTAGAATGGGAACTCTCTCCTGCATTATAAAATAATATAGGCAAGAGTATGCATTAATATGTTTAAATGTACTAGTATTAAGTACTAATCTTAGTCGTATTTATATGTTTAACTAGTCAAAAGTCCTACAAATAAAGTGACATTCGAGGGACAAATCATAATGTTTTAGGTCTTTTTATAATTATTGTATGTACTTTGCTAATATTGGGCCAATTGCACCAAGCTATTGTAGTTTTCATGAATGTGTATGAGAAAACATTGCTTTAAAATGATAGAAGAACCAAGTGAAGACTTCAACAAGGTGCAAAGTTAAGAAAAAATATTTAACACATGGTCCCCGCCTAAGTCTGCGTTGCGTACCAGTGTTAAAGTGGTGATTTTTGAGTCAGCCAACAAAAATAGCAAGTGGGCAAAAATAAATCAAGTTCGTGATGCGAACTTGAACAAAAGTTAGGAAAAACCAGATTTTCAGGGATTTCTAGTGCTACAAGAGATCCCTATCTTAGCCCATGATGCAAAGGCGTACATATGGGATGAACCTTATCATTTCAAGCAAGGGGCTAATGTTATGGTGAGATGATATGTGCCCAAAGTAGAGATGCAGTAGATTCTAGCAAGGTGTCATGCTTATCCATACAGAGGTTATCACAGAAGTGAGCGTACAACTCACAAGGTACTTTAATCAGGTTTTTTTTTGCCAACTCTATTCAAAGACGCTATACATTTTGTGAAATCTTGTAATGCTTGCCAAAAGATAGGTTCTATCTCTAGGAGACATGAGATGCCTCTTAATAATATTTTGGAGGTAGAAATCTTTGATGTATGGGGCATGGACTTCATGGGTCTATTTCAACCCTCTTCTGGTAATACTTACTTTTTGGTCACAGTTGATTATGTATCAAAATGGGTGGAAGCAACAATTTTACCCACCAATGACCCTAAGATGGTAAGTAAGTTCTTGAAAAAGCACATCTTCACTCGTTTTGGAATGCCAAGAGCCATAATTAGTAATGGTGGTACATATTTCATCAACCAATCAGTGAAGAACCTTCTTAAGAAGTACGGGGTAAGACACAAGGTCGCTATGGCTTACCACCCTCAAATAAGCAGTCAAGTGGAAGTATCAAATCGGGAGGTGAAGCAAATCATACAAAAAATAGTGAATAGTACTCGGAAGGATTGGGCTACCAAGTTATATGAAGCATTGTGGGCATATCAAACAACCTATAAAACACCCATTGGTACATCAACGTATAGGTTAGTCTATGGAAAAGCTTGTCATCTTTCGATAGAGCTCAAACACCAAGCTAATTGGGCAATCAAAAGGCTGGCTTGAGAACTTCAAAAATAGACCTTTAATATTGATCCCGAGCTTTCCAGAAGAAAGAGATTGGAGCAGTTGGAGAAGTTAGAAGAATTTCGGCTTCAAGCGTACGAGAGTACCAAACTTTATAAAGAAAAGATCAAGCGGTGGCATGATCGACATATAATCAAACACACTTTTGAGGTGTGCCAACACGAACTTCTCTTCAACTCTCATTTGAAATTGTTCCCAGGTAAGCTACGATCAAATTAGCGTAGACCCTACGTGGTGGTATTTATAACACCATATGGAGCGGTGGAATTAAAGGACGAGACCTCCAACCAAATGTTTCTAGTAAATAGTCAGCGTGTCAAGCACTACTACAATAAAGACACAACCAAAGTTGAGGAGGCCATGGAATTGGCCAAAGATGAGTAAGTTTTTGCTGTGTCGTGCCGCAATGTTAAATCAAGCACTTCATGGGAGGCAAGCCACGGTTAGGTAACACGTATTTAAGCTTTTGTGTGGTTTGAATAATGTTAATAAAGTGTGTTTCTCAAAGAATTTTGAACGCGGGAATAGAAATTTTGTAAACAAAACTTTTGCGCAAAATAGTACCAGTCCGCGACAGCTCAACATCGCGGACTTGGCCAAATTTTAGGTAAAAATTTTGATCTTTATTTTCAGTAGATTCCTTGAATATTTTTTGGAAATTTTTGTTCTAGTTGACTTATTTTAATGTATAAGCATTATAAGGTGTGCAGGGAATTTCACGGGGCTCAGAACAAAAAAATAAAATTTTTTGGAGCCCAAAATAGTGAGCACCCGCGACCAGTCTACGACGCGAATGCATCGCGGATGCGCACTGTCTCAAGCTCAAAACGCATAATTTGTTTTAAGTCTTGGTGCGCAATAAGGTCTGAATCGTGGATATGTGTTTTAGTTTCCATATTTTACATGGACCCCACCCCTATAGATACCCAAAACCCATTTTTTTCCCAAACCCGATCCCCCTTTCCCTTTTTCTCTCAAATTTTCTCCTCCCTTTCATGCCAAATTCGATTTTCAAAAATTTTTGAGTCGTGAAGGTTATTTTTGCAAGTCATAATCAATTCTAACACCTTCTCATCACAAGCAAGTGATTCTTTCAAACTCTCTTACTCTTTATTTAAGTTTGAACACTGTTTTAGATTTATTAGAAACAAATCAAAGTGGGTAAAGTGTATTTGCATAAATTCTTGTTTGATTGATAATAGATGTGAGTAAATTTTGATCTAAATGCGTGTTATTATACTATTATGGTCCAAATTTGTGAGGATATGAAACCCTGGGTTGAAAATCATGTAGAAATTTGGGAAAAATTGGAGATATATTAGTATTGAGTAAATTTTTGAATGAATGTTGTGGAAATCATGTAATGTTTCAAGTATGGGGTATTTTCTAGGATTGAAATGTTGAAAAATATATCCTGTTGGGGTGTATTGTTCTAGCAAGAGAATTCTAGAAAATCAAATTAGGGATTATATTGTTCCTCTATGGTGAAATTGCTTTCCAAATCCAAGTTACAGTTTGCCATGACTATTTGCAATGGAAAATGTTGGTATTACTGTGTCATGATCCAAATTAAAATAACTGGGTAACATACTCTTGTTGTTTCGAGGTTGTGTATTAACTGATGTTTGGATTAAAATATGGGGTTGTGATTAATACATTTTATGGGGAGATGCTACTGAAAACTTTGGAATAAATAGGTGACAAGTAGAAGGAAAATCTGACTACTTTCTCTTGTATATGTTTGGGACTAAGTGTGGGGTCAATGATGTGATTGCCTTATCTTTAATTAAAAATTTACTTTATTGCAGGAATCATATCTTCATGCTCACGTTGTGGTAGTCAATCTGGAGGACATGGACCCTCCAACACTCGAAAAAGAGTCAGGGATGTTCCACAGGTACCAAAGGATACTCAAAGAATTCCAACGGCCTGCTTTGGAGCAAAAGTTGTGGACAGAGATGGAAAGTGGTGGTACCAGTCTCATGACGAGACTAAGTACTACACGGACGTACCTATCAATGTTGATTCATTAAGGAATGAATACCCGCAGGTATTAGAGAGACGTTTGGGCTTGCACCTGGATTTCCTTTTTCAGCAGTCCAGGCCTTGCAATCTCAGCATGGGGCGTTAATTTTATACTAACATAAGCAAGGATCCGAAGGTGTAATCGGTATTGTTCTTAGTGTTGTGGTAAAATTACTCTCCTCTTACTATTAAGAGGGTCCTTGGTACCCCATTTGAGATTCATATAGGTGTCTTCAATAATTTTTGTCTCCGCTCCCCATATCGAGAGATTCGCCACACACTAGCCGAGCCTACCTTCACTACTAGATGGGTCCACCATGCTGACAGAGGCTATCATCTCTCCTTTCCCTTTGGATATATAACGAAGGAGGTACAAGTTTGGCTCAAGCTAGTGACTCACTCATTTTTTCCAAGGCAACACTTCTCAAATGTTACCAAGGATCGAGTTTGCCTCACCTATACACTAATGGCAGGGATGCCATTGAACTTTGGGGTCATCTTTAGACTTGCGATGAGAAAGGCAAAGACCCAGAAGGGTTGAAGGTATGTAATCAGAGGCCTCATAACTGAATTATGTTGTAGTACAGGTGTACTAGAGGAGGAGGTGGACTATTGCCGAGTCATTCAGGCCCCACCCTATGTTGCCACTCATGGTAAGGCAGCCGATGCTACTCTGGGACCAATTTTGACCATAGATGAGAGAGCTCATCGGGATGAGCTCATTATGGCCCATATGTATGGGCTACAGATATTGTTACACCAGATAGGTAATCGACCTCCACCCTCAAGAGCTTCGTGACATTAAGGCGCGGTACCCATTGAGTGCTCATGCTAAGGTAGTGCTGGGAATAGGATCATGGTTCGTCGAGCCGGTGGAAGATGACATATGCATAGACCTGGTAGAGGAGCATGAAGAGTCCAAAGAATCGGAAGATGAGGAGATAATAGAGGATCCACCTTTTTTGGTAGGAGGAGAGTCTATGTTGCCGGATGCTTTGGCTAACGACGAATGAGCATAGTTTTTCATCCCACTAGGTATGTATGGCAAGCACTGAGGACAGTGCTACTTTCTAAGTGTGGGTTGGAAAGCCTCATCTGCACCTGCTTTAATACTTCAAACTTAGTTTATTTTATTTGGAGACAATAGCTTATGTTTTTATTGTTAGCTTTAAACATCTTTTACTGTTGGTTTATGTTGGATTATGTTTGAATATTGTTGGATTATAACTCTTGTTTTAAGTATTATTGCTTTTGGGTTTTCTGAGTTAGACAGTAAAGTAGTGAAGTATGTTTGTTTGTGTTTTGGAACTTGAATAGTATTATGGAATTTGAATATGTTCGGTGAAATTTCACAGGTTTGAGTAAGTCATGTTAGAGTGTTAGTAGTATGTACATATAAGTTTTGTATACAAATGTTTTGAATTAAAATAGCTTAACTCTTGACTTTTCTGTAGCTAATATTCACAAGTGGTGTATAATGGATTTAGATGCTTAATGTCGAACTCATGTGGACTAAGTGACAGTAAATCTAGTGTTGCCTTATGTTGATAGTGTAGCATGTGACAGTAAGAAAAATTGTTAGTTTGCATTGACTATAGTTTCTAGAACTTGTCCGGTATGTAAATATGACTTAAAGGGGATTAAATTTGAAAGAAAGGATCTAGGCATTTTATTGATAGCCTATATAAATTTTAGCCTTTTTATCCACCTGATGTCAACACCTTAGATTCATTACATTTCTAGCCAAGCATATCTTTAAAGTTCATTCATGTTGATTCAAAATTGTCAAGCGCTTAAGGAAGATGGGTTAGAAAATAAAAAGTTGAATTGAAGGAATATCTTACGACAGGTATATACGTATATATTTCATTTAAAAAAATTATTTTGAATTATGAGTTTACTGTATATACTGCAAATTTTGTGTAGTTTGAATGATGTAAGATATATATATGAGTAAGGAAAGAAGTTGAGTTAAGTGGACATAATGGGAATGATTTGAGAGAAGGTAATGTAAGCTTAAGCACTTGGGGATTAAAATTTTTTTGATATATCCCGAAATTGAATTCCTTTAGCCTTTAAACCTATATTACAACCAAACAAGAAGACTTAAGTGATCTTCCAAACAAAATCCTTTGAGGTCCACTTTACATTAAGGGCAAGTTTATAGGAACTAGACGCAATGTGAAACTTCTTTTGTGAGAGTGAGAGTTGGTGTTGTATCCAATTTGAGTTCGCTTATAGATTTGAATGGTGTGATTTGGGTAACTCTTCTTGTGAGGGTATATAGTCATATAAAGATGGTAACTAGGTAATACTATTAACTGAACTTTTACATGAGTCCACATCAATTCGTCAAGTGCTTAAAGTGAGTAATGTTGCTAGAAGTTTTGAAGGATGTGTATTTTGGTTTAAAATATTTGTTCATATAAAGCTTATTATACATACTACTTAGGAAAGTGTCGCATGCATGTATCTTGATCTGTCCGAGGACGGACAAAAGCTTCAAGTGTAAGGTGGTGGTCTTAGGCGTATTTATATGCTTAACTAGTCAAAAATCTCATAAATAAAGTGACATTCAAGAGACAAATCATAATATTTTAGTTTTTTTATAATTATTTTATGTACTTTGCTAATGTTGGGCCAATTGCACCAAGTTGTTGTGGTTTTCATGAATGTGTACTAGAAAACATTGTTTTGGAATGATACAAGAACCAAGTGGAGACTTCAATAAGGTGCAAAGTTAAGAAAAAATGTTTAACACATGGTCCGCGCCCAGATCCACATTGCAGACCAGTGTTGAAGTGGTGCTTCCTGAGTTAGCCGACAAAAATAGTAAGTGGGCAAAAATAAATCAAGTCCGGGATGCGGACTTGAACAAAAGTTGGGCAAAGCCAGATTTTCAAGAATTTCTAGAGCTATATGAGATCCTACATGTGTTTTAAATCATAATTCTGTTCTGGGCGAGTATTGGCTAGACGAAAATCGTTGAAGGGAGAAGAAATCAAGTTCTTCAACCTTTGGTTAGTTATATCTTTCAAATTTTTGCTGTGATTATGAGTTTGAATATAGTTTCGGTTTGCAATCTTCAGATGAGTAGCTAAACTTATCATTTTCTGGGATTGTAACTTAGACAATGTTTTAGTTGTGAATTTTTATATTTATGAATGAGTTGTGATTGTTCTTATACTCCTTAAATCTCCATTTTTAAGCTTGATCACCTTGAAAATGAATTTGTTGTGTATCATGAGTTCGAAAGATGTTATAATGCATAGAACATATGGAGTATAAGAAGCTTGTTTGATTTATGAAAATAAGTTGATTTGTGTATTGGAGAATTGTGACAACTACCTCTACACCTTGCTTGATTCC
>JAOTQJ010000007.1:9705354-9744779 GCA_025642045.1 Solanum sejunctum
TATAAAAAATAAATAACTTTATCATATCAAATTTGTAATTTTTATTTATTTGTGATTTCATATTTATATAATAGACAAAAAATATTTTCCATGTCAATTCTTTTTTTATAATTAATTTAGTTGAGTGATTTAATTGATATAAAATAAAGTCCAATGATGCTAAATAAAATCTCAAAGTTGAACGGCCTTATAAGATATAAATACCATACTAAAACTGCAACTTTCAAATTTTTATGTCAAAAAATAGATTGCCTATTTTACAATTATTTACCATCTTTTCTATTTTAACAATAGATGATCTATTTTTATTAAATAAATTAAAGATTAACATTTTATTAGTGATTAATTTATTAAGATTACAATTATTTATTCTCAAATTATTCAAGTGAGAAAATAGCAAACACAATGACAAAATTATTATTCTCCTAACTAGTTAGAAGCCACAAATTACATGAAATAGAAAATCTTATAATAGTTCAAGGGTATAGTTGGAAAGTAAATTTTCATAGAATTTTAAACCAAACACAAATTAAATGGAGAGCAATAAACCAAATATGGGATAAAAAATAATCTCAGCATTACTAGTCGCTGCATAACTAATTTTCGCATTACTAATCCATGCATTATTTATTTTTGTACCAAACGACCCCTTAAAGTATTAATTTGGAACAAGCCATGATTAAAGTGCCAAAATAAAAAATCATGCCAAGTTTAAGGCCCCTTTATGTGTTTGGCCTATAATCAATTAGATCAGTTTATTATGTAGTCCTGAAACTCCACAGTTTAGTTTACAGTCACTTGAACACATCAAATAGGGATTAAATCTCAATTCTTATTGCTCCAAAAGAAGACGATAAGAATATTGATATATGTTTATTGTAATTTCACAACTGAAATTTGGAGAGAATAGGATGTACTGTCTTTGTAAGACAGGAATTATAAGAAAAATAAGACATGAAAATAAAAAAGATACTAAAAAATCACTCAAAGTATGATAATACTCAATTACGTATTAATCTTTTATCCTAATATTCTTGAAATTCAACAATTTTATCTAAGGCCATATCTTCAATCAGCTGAAGTTATGTCATATATTGCCTAGTCACTTTTCTGAGTTTTACCTCTAATTTTACCTCTCTTAGTTGCTGGTACAGACAACTCTTACACCTCCCTAGTGGTGTATCTCACACCGTCTCTTCACATGTCTAAATCATATTTGGCTTTGCATCCCTAGTTCATCTTATTTTGCAATGATGTCACTCTCACCTTATCCTATATAATTACCTTCCTGATCATATTTCTAGAAGTATTCCCACACATTAATCTGAGTATTCTCATGTTCTCTACCTTTATCCTCTGATTGATTCTTTACTGATCAACGCTTTGCCCTATATAATAATATTGAATTAACCATTATTCTATGAAATTTATTTTCAAACCTTGGAGACACATTTTTATCATACGATATCCGGGAGTCAAATTATTTCTCCATTTAGCCCCAAAAAATCTGATAAATATCTTGAAATGCTCTACTGATATATATTTAGGAAAAGTTATACTGACAACAAATACACTAATATGCTTTGTAGAACTATTTTGATCAATGTAGTCTTTTCTTCAAATGACAATATCTACCTTTTCCATGAGTGTGGTTTAAGCTTCACTTTCACCTTCTTAATCAAACTTGAATATTATTCTTTCTAAAGTGGAATGCTGGCATCCTAAATAGGTTAGTAAGAATTGTTCTCATGAGAATCCTGTACTATCTCCTAGAAAATTGGCACGAAACTTCATTTTACAACTCGCAAACTATTCTACGAGTCGTAGATGTTCTTTTGTAAACAAAGAATCTGAAATTGGACTTCACTGAAATTTGTCACGAAATTCTCCTATATGGATCGTAAAGCATTCTACAAGTCGTAAACTACTCTCGTAATTGAAGGTCCTTGAAACTCAGAGTTACTAGAATTCCCTACGAGACCCCTTTTTATGACTCATAAATCTCTCTACCAATCATAATGACTCTTGTAAACCCGCTTCTGTATCTTTTTTTTTCAGATTTTTCTCAGCATCTCCTATACATCTACATCCATATCAGGTAGGAGAGAATTAGGGTGTGCTACATTATCTCCCTCTTAGGATCATTCGTCCTCAAATGAAGAGAAATCTAAGGGTTTAGGTCAAGGCATGAATCTCCCTATAGACTCTAACAATCAACCAACTCTCAACTCACTTATGTAATCAATTCATCAAGAAACTCAGCAAGTAAAATAATCAAACAGTTAACAAATCACATCAATCCTCACTCAGACTCTAGAACTCTATTGTCTATCATAATAAGAACGAGAGTAGAACTTAAGGAATAAGAATTTAAGAATTTAAGAGAAATTCATTAGCATCAACTTTCTCATCATCAGCTGGTAGGAATAAATGAGGATATTTGGTCTTCATGTCCTCCTCAGCCTCCCAAGTAGCTTCCTCTAAGAATTGGTTCCTCCACAACATTTTGACAGATACAACCTATTTAGTCCTCAACCTTCGAATCTGATGATCAAGGATTTGGACAAGAACCTCCTCATAACTCAGGCTGTCTTTCACTCTAATACTCTCAATAGGCACAACTAATTTTGGATCTCCTAAACACTTCTTAAGCATGAAAATGTGAAAGATTAGGTAGATGTCCTCTAACTTTGATGGTAGCTATAACTCATACGCCATATCACCCACTCTTTTTATAATCTGATAAGGACCAATGTACCATGGGCTCAACTTTTCTTTCTTCTCAAATCTCATTACATCCTTCATGGGTGACACTTTCAAATACACTAAATCGTTAATCTCAAACTCTAAGTCTCTCCTTCTAACATCTGTGTAGTACTTTTAGCAACTCTGTGCGATCTTCAACCTTTCTTGAATAATCTTCACCTTCTCTATATCTTGGTAAACCAAGTCTAGTCTAATCAACTCTGCTACACCTACCTCGAATCATCCCATCAGCGACCTACACCTTCTCCCATAGAGTGCCTCATATGGAGCTATCTAAATGCTTGAATGGGAGCTATTGTTGTAAGAAACTCAATCAAAAGCAAGCGGTCATCCGAATCACCCCTAAAGTTAATGATGCAAGCCCTCAATATGTCCTCCAATGTTTGAATAGTAAGCTCTGCCTGACCATCTGTCTGTGGGTGAAAGGTAGTGCTAAGGTGTACCTTTGTACCTAAACCTTTCTGAAAAGATCTCCAAAACTGGGTGGTGAATTGGGCTCCTCTATCTGAGATGATGGACAAAGGGACCTCATACAATCTAACAATCTCCCTTATATAGAGTCGGGGGGCATAATCCTCTGCGGTGTCAGTCGTCTTGACTGCTAAGAAGTGTGCAGACTTAGTCATCAAATCAACTATCACCCAAATTGAATCATGTTGTCTGCGTGACCTCGGTAAACCGGTGACAAAGTTCATGTTAATCATCTCCCACTTCCATTTTGGAATCTCAAAGTTCTGAGCCACTCCACATGGCCTTTGGTGCTCAACCTTAACTTGTTAGCAATTCGAGCACTTGGAAACGAACTCAACAATATCTCTCTTTATTCTACTCCACCAATACACTTCCATCAAGTCATGGTACATCTTAGTCCATCCTGGATGGATGGAATATCTGGAATTGTGGGCCTTCTCTCTAACACCATCAACATCGGGAACACATAATCTGCCTTGATACCTCAATACTCCATCTCCCTCTTTGGCGAAAGCCATCACCGTCTGCTTATGCACATCCTCCTTCAGCTATAATAAAATAGGGTCTTGATCTTGTTTCTCCTTCACCTCCATTACTAGAGATGATGCCAACCTATTTTGCACATAAACTCCTCCTTCGCCTGATTCATCTAATTGGACTCCCAATCATACCAGTCTATAAACCTTTTTGGCTAACTCTCTCTTCTTCTCTTTCACATGGGTGATGCTTTCCATGGACAACCAGCTAAGAATATCAACAACCACATTACCTTTACCTGGGTGGTAGAGGATGCTCATGTCGTAGTCCTTAAGTAACTCAAGCCATATCCTCTGCCTTAAGTTAAGCTCCTTTTGGGTGAAGATGTATTGCAGGCTCTTATGGTCTGTGAATACATCAATATGTGCTCCATATAGGCAGTGGCACCATAATTTGAGAGCAAACACCACTGTCTCCAACTCCAAGTAGTGAGTGGGATAATTTTTCTCATGCACCTTAAGTTGTCCAGAAGCATAGGCAATAATATTTCCCTTCTGCATCATCACACATCCTAATCCTACTCTCGAAGCATCGTAGTAGATAACAAATCCATCTATTCCATCAGACAAGGTCAAGACTAGTGCAGTGGTTACCCTCATCTTCAACTCTTGGAAACTCCTCTCATACTCGTTAGACTATTGAAACTTGACCTTCTTTTGAGTCAATTTGGTCTAGGGTGCAAATATGGAAGAAAGTCCCTCAACAAATCTCCTATAATAGACAGCCAATTCTAGAAAGCTTCTTATATTGGTTAGTGAGGTTGGCCTTGTCCAATTCTTAACCGCCTCAATCTTTTGAGTATCCACTCGAATTCCATCTCCAAAAATCACATAAACCTAAGAAAGCCACTGATTTAAGCCAAAATTCATACTTAGAAAATTTTGCATATAACTCATTGTCTCGAAGTGTCTACAAAGCGATCCTGAGGTGATTGGTATGCTCCTCCACATATCTAGAATACACCAAGATATCATCAATGAACATGATCACGAACATGTCAGATATTGTCTGAATACTCTATTCATCAGGTCCATAAAAACTGTAGGTGTATTTGTCAACCCAAATGACATCAACAAGAACTTAAAATGTCCATATCAAGTTCAAAAAACTGTCTTTGAGGATGTCACATTCTCTCACTTTCATCTGATAATAGCCTGATTTGAGGTCTATCTTAGAGAAAAGAGTGGCACCCTGAAGTTGGTCAAATAAGTCATCAATCCTCGGAAGGGGATACTTATTCTTGATAGTCACTTTATTTAATTAATGGTAATCAATATACATCCTCAGGGAACCATCCTTCTTTAGCACGAACAAGACCGGAGCACCCTATGGAAAGACACTCAGCCTTATAAATCCATCTCTAGCAAATCATGCAATTGCTCTTTTAACTCTTTCAACTCTGTGGGAGCCATTCTATATGGCGGAACAGAAATAGGTTGGGTGTTTAGAAGAACATCAATTTCGAATTCCATCTCCCTGTTAGAAGGGACTCCAAGCAGATCGTCAAGGAAAACACCAGGAAACCCATTCACAATTGGGATAGACTCAAGATTAGGCGACTCAACATCATCAGTCTTGACTCGTATGAGGTAATAGATATATCCTTGAGGTAAGAAATAAACTTACCCTTCAGCGCAACAAAATCTCCTTTCCACTCAATAATAGGCTCATTCAAAAATTAAAATTTGATAGTCTGAGTTCGGTAATCAATAGAGGTATAACAAGCATGAAGCCAGTCCATACCAAGGATCACATCGAAATCAACCATCTCCAACTCAATCAAGTCAACAAGAGTATCCCTATGATAGATAGACACGACACAATCTCTATAGATTCTCTCAGCCTGAATAATCTCACCAATAAGAGCAGAAATAAAAAATGGCTCAAGCAAGCACTCAGGAAGAATCTCAAATCTACTCACCACATATGACATCAAAAATAAACAAGTTGCACCCAGATCAAGTAAAGCATAACAAGGAAACACAAAGACTCGAAGAATACCCATCATAACATATGGTGAAACCTCTTGGTCCTATCGGTTCCCCATCGCATACAGATGGTTTGTCCCACCGCCTTTCCCTAGTGTAGCACCTCTTTGTTTACCTCTCGCTGGTAGTGCAGTGGTGGAAGATTGAGCCTTATTGCCCCACATCAGACACTTCCTCTGAAAATGGCCCATCTGACCACACTTGCAGGAACTATTCCCTCCATCTCTACACTCTCCCAAATTCATCCCACCACATTTCCCACAAGGTGGCTTTCTTTAAGAGCCTAGAGTCACACTCGCATGAGATTGTACACCCTGTGCCCTAAAGTTCAACTGACCTTGGGACCTTTGATCATATCTCTGGCTCAGGTTTAGTGCACTAGCTAAAGATGGTGCATAGCTAGAAAACCTCTTCTTGAAATAAGACCTGTCTCCCTTACCTGCTTAGTCTGGGTAGGTTCAGGCCCTGCTGATCTGGCTTCTTACTCAAATGCTCTTCTCTATCCTTCTTTTTATCTTTCTAAATTTGCTGGGCATAAACCATTATTCTAGAGATATCCATACCAAGTATTAACAATGCCGCCTTGCACTCTCTTTTCACCTGTCTACCCAATCTAGATTTAAATTTTCTCATCCTCGCCCTCATATCTAGGACCATCTCTTGGGTATACCTAGATAATTGGATGAACTTCAGGTTATACTTTTTTACAGTCATCCCCTCTTGTTTCAGGTTCACAATCTCCTCAACTTTAGCCTCTCTCAACTCTTGAGGGAAGAAGTGATCGAGGAAGGCACTCTCAAACTCATCCTAAGTAGCAGACTCAACATTCTCACCTCGACTCTCTTCTCACTAATTGTACTAATAATTGGCCACATCTTTGAACTGATAGGCAATAAGCTTAACTCCCTCAATCGCAGTCGCATGTATAGTCTTCAGCACTTACCATATCTCATCGATGAAGTATTGAGGGTCCTCCTCAACCTTGGACCCGGTGAAGACAGGTGGGTTTATCTTCAGAAAATCTCTCATTCTGAAAGCAGTTGTTGGCTCATAAGAGCTAGAACTAGGAGTTTTGAGTCCTGGTTCTCGCTCTGGGCAGCTACCAACTGTGTGAGCATGGCGATAACTCCTCTAAAGTCAGCCTTTATGGTGGGAGCAGGTGGAGCGGTAGGAGTCACAGGAACATCAGTAGTCCTAGCCAGTCAACCTCGACCCTCGTTTCCATCTGAGGAGGCACCTCTGAAGTAGGATTCTCGACAGTGCTAGCTGAAGCAGTCCTCTGGGTTACGATGCTTCTTAGAGGCATGATCTTTAATCTCGTAACACACAAGTTAGAAAAGATTTTATAGAGTTTTCAATTCTATCGCATGAACTTAGAGCACAAGAAAAGGGTAACAGTTCCTAATGTCTTATAGCCTCCTGCTTATGAAATATGGTACACAACACACACATAAACAAGACTCTACAGTTTTATAGGCTCCGTAGGACTCTTGAACTCTGTGCTCTGATACTAAGTTTGCACCGGGAGAGTACCCTTGGCCTGACCTGTACTTGAAGAACCATTGCTGATTTTCAAAGAGAACCACTTTGCCTCATCGTTGCATCAACTCGACAGCGGAAGAATAACTTAAATAGGAAGGCATTATATAAAACAAAATGCAACTCAACTATTCATAATATTCAGTAAATAAATTTAGAATACAAAATACTCAATAGTCCTCTACTCAG
Source organism: Solanum sejunctum (assembly GCA_025642045.1). Classification (NCBI taxonomy): domain Eukaryota; kingdom Viridiplantae; phylum Streptophyta; class Magnoliopsida; order Solanales; family Solanaceae; genus Solanum; species Solanum sejunctum. Next base: position 9,712,845 of record JAOTQJ010000007.1, read on the forward strand.
TGTCTATGAAGCCTCTACTCAATAAGTTTAAATGGTGTCATGAAAGGTCATGAACACCCCAAATCAAAGAAAGAAAGAAAAAGATATACTAAGTCAATTCATAAGATAAAAAAGCTCCTCCGAAAAACAAAGAGGGCTTACAAACTCTAAAAATGCACTGATCTGTGGACCTCAACGATGCACATGCTGAAGTCCTCTATCACCTGTATCTGCATCATGAAAAGATGCAAGTCCAACTGGATGTTAGTACATGAATATACTGGTATATAAAATAGCTCAAGAAAAGTAAAGTTTGACTCACTCACCTCGACTCAACAACTCATGCTCAAATCAATTATGCAAGTTTAGAGTAAATCATGCTTCTAAAGTATACTCGGTAGAAACAGACTCTGTTTAAAATATAATGCTCAAACAATGTTACTTCAGAGGTTTTTTTAACTGACATTCTCATCCCACTATCTATAATTTGGTGATGCATAAAGAATCCAACATCGTTGCCACGCCCGCCCTTAACTTGCCATAGAAAAGAGCGATCAACTCTCTCATGGATCTATAATAAGTGTCCACTTGCGGGATTAGAGTCATCAGAATGAGCTGTAACAACTATCCTACGCTGACAACATAGTTCTATGGGTTAAAGTAGATGTATACTCGCTCCCAGCTTAATGCTCGATACTCCTCCCAAGACTAAAATATGCTCGACTCATCAATCAACTCAAAACTCAACCCCTTTTGGGTATCTTATCTCAACTCATCCCAATCATTCATCAACTCATTTAATTAATGCAAATCATCAAATTCAACTCAGATTCAAACAGTCATTTAGAATCATTCAACATAACTCCTCAAGTAGTGCAAGCAAAATACTCATATGTAGTAATATATGTGATTCAATGCAACATGCTCCTCATTCTCAATCATACTCAAATTACTCAACTCTAAATGCTCAATTTACATCAACTCAAATATTCAATTATATGAATAAAAATTCATGAAATCATTTGATTTAGGATTCATGATATCAAGTATGAATTACATGTATAAATCTCATATCAATACTCATGTAATATAGCAATTATCTGATGTAGTATAATAAAACCTCTTGATGAAAGTAAAGATTCAAAGTTAGGGTAGTAGAGTTTCTCAAATCTCAACTCATTTCCAAATCTTAACTCAAGATATTAAAGGGGCGTGTGAAGAAAGGAATTTCAACAATCAAACCTCAATCAATTCTTGTGCTTGAATTGAAAACCCTAGCTCTTTCTTATCTCCTCTTGCTTTCAAGAAAACCCAAGTGTGAAGAATGAGAAATAATGCACTTAGGGTTTGTTTTGAGACTTCATTCATGCCTAAAATGACTAGGAATTTATTTAAATAAGAATCGAAATGGATAAAAGTACCCCTCAGTAAAACTGTCATCTAGATCTACGACTCGTAGAACATTCTACGGGTCGTAGAACACCTTTTGCGGACTAGAAGTCCAAAAATCTGAGTTACTAAAAATTGGCACGAAAATTATTTTACGACTCATAAACTATTCTAAGAGTCGTAGATGTCCTTCCGTAAACAGGGAATCTGAAATTGGACGACACTGAAATTTATCACAAAATCCTCCTCTATAAGTCATAAAGGATTCTACGAGTTGTAAACTCCTCTCGCAATTGAAGGGTCTTGAAACTCAGAGTTACTGAAATTCCCTACAAGACCTCTTTTTACGATTCGTAAACCTCTCTACGAGTTATAATGACTCTTGTAAATTCGCTTCTACAATTTTTTCGCAGATTTTTCTCAGCATCCTGCACATCTACATCCATATCAGGTAGGAAAGAATTAGGGGGTGTTACAATTATGAGTTTATGAAATCTACCAATGCCCTCTCGGAGCTAAGTCATATCCCACAGAATACATAATCATGCATATACATAACTTTTAATATAGTCCACCCTTCATTTAAATGATACTTTTATAGCTTATAAAATAGCCATCGCAACTTTCATAAAAACATCATATCATAAGAATAGTCTATCTACTTTGCTTTTCATCATAATGCGGACATTCCCATCTTAACATCATTATTATAATTATTGTCATAATGTCATCGTTGCCATAAAACATGCTTTTGCATATATTGAGATCATAATCATGCAAATTCATAGCTTTATCATAAGAGACTAGAGCTAAGTATGGGTCCATGAACAATTGAGTCAAAATCTTGTAATTGGATAGGATTCATAGAGAAAATATGCAATTGGAATTAAAATGGATTATTAATAAGGGAACCTACATCAAATCATGAACCCTTAATCATGCATACTTGAAACCACATACTTTTGTTTGAAAATCATATATATCATGTAACTCATAATAATTTATGCATAGATAGGTTTAATAACTATGAAATAAAAAGTCCATAAGAAATCATCATGAAATTTTAATAAGAGGAAGGTTTTGAATTAGGCTTCATGGATGAAACTAATGCATGAATGAAACCCTACATACCTCAAGTGAGATTTCTTAGAATTGAAGAAGAAAAATCTAGAAAAACTTGACCAAATCGTCAAGCCCTAGCTTCAATAGAATCCTTGACTTAGAAAGAGAAATACTGAGAACCCTTGAGAGAATTTTTGAAGATCCAAGGGTTTGATGACTTAGGAATAGAACTTATAAGATCTAGCTCGGTTAAGTCAGTTAGGATAGCCAAAACGACATAGTTTAGGACTTAGATGAATTGAAAATGACAAAAACATCCTTCATTAAAAATTATCGGAGCTGTCCATGAAACCTTCTCTACGAGTTGTGGTTCATCATACGGATCGTTCCTCATCTCATAGAACTTCATTTAACCAAAGTAGAGTTTATGAAATTTACAGTTTCAAATTCACGAACATGCAGGACGACCCGTCAAATAATCTATGGGTCGTAACAAGTCCTTTTCGTAGATGTGCCCTGAGCTTAAAAAATCTTGGGTCCTTCAGGGCTTATTTCTATAAACCCTTTGACAGATCGTGGTTCTACCTATGGTCCGTCCTATTAATCATACATCAATTTTCAGAAATTCTTCAATTTTCCACTTTTACTGGTTCCAATTCACGAAGCCTATCTACGACCCCTAGTATCATCTCTGGTCCATAGACTAGCTCGTAGGACCAAATCAGCGCCAAAATCCTAAACTTTTGGTCTTTCCAAGCAAACAACATATAGGGTTTTACACTGTGTTAATTTCTTACCAAATAAACACTATATTTTGAAACACTTATAATATATTTATGCTACCTTCATAATTCACTTTTAATATAAATATAAATTTATAATAATATTATTATATATGATAAAAAATAAAAAATATTCCTGAAATCAATAATTACTTCCAAAAAGCATTCACTCAACTACTTATCAAAAAGCATTCACTCAAGTCATTTTTCTGATTCCAAATCTACCTCCAAATTGGAATGCATCCAAACTGGTCCTCTGGAGTAAAATTACGCCAGCCTGAATTTCTAATTTGGGTATCTTTTCCAATATAAAGAGTAATGTTTTCCCTTTATGTTGTCGTTCTCCAAACAATTTACCTCCTCCTCAAAGCCAGTGTAGCAAACGCTAAATTTTCACAATCCATATGGTTCGTTCCGTTTTCAAATCGTTTCTACATCTTCCCAAAACTCTCACTGACATCTCCATATTAACGCCTTCTTCTTGGGGCTCCATTTCTAGCACATACCCAACTCCAAGAATTTATCTACCAGTCGTCAAGAAAATTGGGTCATTGTTTTCTGTACCAGTTGGAGAGCAATTTCAAGAATTTGGGTCGTTATTTTCAGCCAAATACAGCACCAATACATCCACCAATGGCGATGGAAGAGTTGATACGGGTATCGGTGGAAGAGAGTACTTGTTGATGTCTGATGAGGAGTTGATGAGGCAGTGTGAAATGAGTACTTTCAAGGCTTCAGGTCCTGGTGGACAGCACCGCAACAAGCGTGAATCCGCTGTGCGTTTGAAGCACATCCCAACAGGGATCGTTGCTCAGGTTTGGTTTGATGCTTTGCTAGATATTTATGGCCCTTTTGGATTTTGAACTGAAATTTTATTTGTTTGGATTTTCATTAGGCTGTGGAGGATAGATCCCAACACATGAATCGTGCGTCTGCTTTATCTCGTTTGCGAGCGTTACTTGCACTTAAAGGTATTCCATCCCTTTCAATTTAAGCTATACTCTTTGTTGTTCCAAAATGTTTGATACTATTTCACTAATATATCTAGCATTTAAGTCAAAGTAATCTCTTAAACTCTGTGGTCTGCAGCATGACAAGCAGCTGTGTACTTCATGCTTATGTCTCTATTAACTTTGAGTTTTGTGGTTGAGAATATTTGTGCGCTTTGAGTTTGGAGTGCACTGCTGACTGCTGTGTTAGCAGAGTTGTGCCAGGACTACTAGTTGTGAAACCTATAAGTTATTTTTGTACATTAAGCATGGGGGCTATAGCAGAGGGAGACCTACATATACATGGACTTGATGAGAGATCATTTATTTCTTTTTATTGGTGTAATGAGTCCACCTTCCTTATCTTGAGGTGAACCATTTCTTGGCACCATGAGAAGTTGGCTTGTTTACGTGCAAATTTACTTTTGTGATAATAGACTTTTCGGGCTCTAGTTTCTTGAGTTATATGGTTTAGGTGTCGCATAATAGAGTTAAAAAGTTTTGAAGATCAGCAGTGAGTAGGAATGCAAAGAAACAGCAGAAGAAAGAGACAGGGTTCTCTAATAGATGAATGATGAAAGTCTATAGAAAATAACGGAATACATAAATAAAACGAAGTACAAGAACTGTGCCACAGCTGATCATTCATGCATCTTCTTGATGTTTTTTAAATACAACAACTTAATAATTCTCAAAAGAAGAACTGTGTTACAGCTGAAGCAACCCCTTATTTGTTGGGAATTTCTCAATTGACTGAGCTATGACGGCGAAAAAACATCTTCTGTTATTTTTGGTTTCTTTGCTAGTTCCATGTCAAATAAGAGTTTGACTAACTTCAATCGATTAGTCAACTATGCCTCAAACCCAAACTATATTGGTTTGACCATCGAACTTGAATAACTTAATTTACAAATATTATGTTTGTGTAGGTTAAATTTTTCACAGTCCTGATATCTGGAACTCAAAAGCTACAGAAGATTTTACCAATAGCTACTCAATTGACTTTCTTTGCAAATCTATAATTTGAAAACTGAAATGCAAACCAAGATGACGCTGAAAGTGTGAACTGGACACATTTTTCATAGTTTAGGAGTTTGAAGTTTGTTTTCTCTGTGAAGTTTCTTTTCATAAGTAGTTAATGAACTGGTTCTACTATTTGTTGTTTTGTTACTACCTATGTCTCTTGTACTTCCATTTTACGTCTTTCCAGTTTGTTTTTGTCTTGAAGTGAGGATCTACCAAAAATGGCCTCTCTACTTACCTCTAAGGTAGAGGTAAGGTCTGTGTACAACTCCTCCCTCCCCAGACCTCACGCGGTAAGAATACACTGGATATGTTGTTGTTGTGGAGTTAATGGACTGGTCTCATCCTCGGATGTGTTTAAGCTCGTACTTTAGGTTTAGCATAATGTTGATGCGGCTCTCTTTACCTAGCAGCTTTCATTTATTTGTACTTTCTATTATTTTCATCTAGTTAGGAACAACATAGATCTTGATACATATACACCTCCTCAAGAGTTGCTTCAAATTCTTCCTGCTAAATCATCAATCAGGGGATCAAATTCTGGCCCTCAAATTGGACCAAACAATCCTAAGTTTGCTTTGGTATGTTTTTCCTTTTTTTTTAAATCCTTAGTATAAATTACGTCTTATTGGCACTACTGCCAAATGCAGTGATGTTTTCTTGGTTGTCGTTCTTCTTTAATCCATAGGGAATGCAAGCTTTACTGGACCTACTTTTTGCTGTTGAGGGATCGGTTTCAGATGCCGCAAAAAAGTTGGGGTACGTCTTTTGTGGAAATAAACTCCATTTTCTTTTAAAGTTAGTCAAAATTTTTCTGCTTGTTAGTGTAATTCCATATATTTTGTTTCATCCTACCGTCTAAGGCAGTTTAACGCATAGATCCCTTAAATCTTGTACTGTCATTTGGGAAGCAGGGTATGTTTGTTTGGCTGAACTTTTTTTACAGGTTGAGCACAGGGGCTTTATCAAGGTTGCTATTATCTGATGATAATCTCAGAATGGCTGTGAATGGGTTCAGAGTATCCAAGGTATGGATCCACACTTTCAATGAATATTTTAGCTCACAGGTATTGGAGCATAGCTTCTTCGTTAATTTTTTTTTGATGAAGTAAGTAGATTCATTTAAAGGCATCAAAAAGTAGTTTCTTATTTAATTAATTGTGTATATATCTATATAATCTCCATCTCATGCAAAAAATGTGACGTTCTTGTGTAACATTAGTTCAAATCACTTGTAGAGATATAGACATCAGCCTGAAAGTGGAAGAAGGGCATGTAAGGCAGAGTTGAAATATTATTATAGCCTTGTCCTTCATGAAACAGATCTTACTGCTCACAGTTTGTTTTCATGTTGGAGAGACACACACAGTACTGTTTGGGGGTTGGTTTTCTGATTTCAGGGGCTGAAATGAATGCCAAGTTGTGGGGTTTAAAGGATTCATAAGATGAGTAGTTGCCTATAGATGGTTAGGGTTTGAAAAGAATGAGAAAGAGGTCATTGTATCAGAATAAGCCTTAGGTATCAGCCTTATGTCCTTTGGCATTATATCATAAAGTTGCACTTTGTCATACTTGTGTTCTCAGGCATGACATGATTATGTTTGACTATGTCATAGTATTAGATCCTTGCACAATAATCTTTTACAACTCCCTAATCTTTTAGAACTCTCTAATCTCTAAACTTCAAGAATTGGTAATTTATATGTATTTTTTGGGTAGAGTTCTTATAGTACATAGGTTCAATCTTACCTTGTGATTCCATGAAGGATTGTGATGGCTTATATGCTCTCACAACTATTACCTGACCTGGTCCCTTAACAAAGTAAAAACTGAATAAAGTAAATAAAAGACACAAGGTTTTTACGTGGAAACCTCCTTGCTTAAGAGAGGAAAAAAGCCACGACCTGTATCACATGATTTCAATTCAATTTCATTATCATCAAGGAGCAATTATTCGATTAAAAACTCTTGCAATCTATGGATTAATTCCTTCCCCCTTGCTGTGACAATTCAGTTACTCAATTCACTAAGCAACAACCCCGTTTGCCCACTAAACCAATCAACTTTGATGGATTCAGATTTCAAGAACACGACATAGCTAACTCTAACTATGCTTCAAGAGAAAGGCTCAAAACAATTATCTAGTTACTTTGAAACTCAGGACTAGATTTACAAATACTGAGTGAAGAAATATAAACTAAATAAACCCAAGACGGAGATCACTCTGTAAAGTTCCATTGCTGTTCTTCGGTGAATATTTCTTGATAGAGAGTTTTTGCTGTTGTGATAGTGAAAATTCCAAATACCAAAAACTTGGTGTGTCATTATCAAATAGACATAATATAGGATAGACATAACTGTTGGATCAATGCTATTAGCTGTAAACCTGCCATACTGCAACCATACGCACACTCACTAAAGCAGTTATGTGCAGCGTACTCTTTGCACGTTTCATTTTCAGTTGTCACGATTTTCATTCTCTCATGGGATCATTTCCCATACTAGATCCCTATTTGTCAAATCATCAAAACTACAAATTAACACCACCACCCCCTCTCAAGAAGATGCAAGGCAAAAAATTTACAGTGAATGAATTCTCCCTTTTTGATGATGACCAACTTTCATAATGGATCAGCTTCCCTTTAACAAATTCCCTGATTCACAACTATAGCAAAAACAGTAAAGTTTCTCCTGAATCCCTGACTAGGTCCTTTATGCTTCCAATAATCACAGAATATCTTTTCCGCTATCTTCTTGACTACGTCCCTTACTTCAATCTCACCCCAAAAGCACATTCAACATCAATCACTTCTCTCTTTTGACATCATAAAAAAGTTAAGCAGTAAATCAAGTGAGAAGTGCAGTTTAAGGAAAACTCAAAGCCGCAACAACATAAAAATAGAAAATCAGAAAGTAAGGAAAGAGTCAGGAGATACAAGACGTCATTCATTAATCAGAGACAAACATTTACATTCAAAAGCATTCAAACAAACTACAAATAAGAACTGGGACGGAGCCTATAGAGTAAATAAACAAAAACAGAGGGGTCTACGATGGATATCACTAAAGTGGAGGAGGTCTAAGAGTGAGGGACTGGAGGACAAGGGTAAGACAGGCATCAGCCCAACATGAGTTTTCAGTATGGGCTGAGTTTTCAGTAATTTGTCCTTTAGATCCTTGACTTGGGCAGTAAGGCTGGCATTCTGAGCTTTAGGGAGAAAAGTTCTTACGAACCTGGTCCCTTTTCTTCTCATTCTCAAAAAAAAACCAAAAAAAACTGGTCCCTTTTTGAAACTTTCAGCAACTGGTCATTCAAGCGAGCAATTTCAGCATCCTTTTTTGCCAAAAGTAGTGACATCTCTTCCAATTCATGCTTCATTTGCTCCTGATGATCCAACTGTTCAGAAACCTGTGATTTGCCCTTGTTCCTTGCTCGGCCTTTTTCAAACTCACATTCGATGAGTGTGCAATGACATGGCTTGTTTGATAGTACCCTTGTTTCCTTTTTCAAGGGGAATTTCATTATGTGCGAAGACTTTACCCAAAGGATACCCATAAGCCATTCCATGTTTTCCATCTTTTGTGGTGATAATCTTGCCCACTTGTTGCAGCATGATTGCTGGAAGGTTGGTTTCTTTACTTTGCTCAAGGCCTCTATCAGAAATAGGTCAGAAGTAGAAGCTACAATTCTCTTCTCTGACTTTGGAAGTAACACTTTGTTAACATATTCAAAATACAACTGAAAAGTACCTTATTTGGGAACTTCGGCTCGGCTTGGCTTTGGGACTTTTCCAATTAATAAAATGAGGAGAGGGGCACTCATTTGTTACTGAATGAGTCGTTTTTGTTAAAACTTACAGAATCTTTTCTAAGAATTCTTCACTCAGATGAAATCTATACGACTATACCCATTCACTGTGGTGTTAAGGCTTCCATCTTCATTCAGTTCCATGCTGTAGTAGGAATCTCTAACTTCTTTTTCCATATAACACTGGAACTGTCCATTCAAAAAGGTGGGTCCAACCTTGAAGTTCTACATCGTCGACCAGGTCCCTCATACTTGGTCGACCCCTAAATTCAGGGTCAAAGACCTTATCACTTAAGACCTTTTGTGTCTTAGAATTTGAATTCTCCCTGCCTTGGTGAGTTCTTTTTCCACCTTTGCTTTTTCACCCTTGGTGAGGTCCCTCGTCTGATCCAGACTCTTGGTCAAGACCAATATCCTCTGAGGATTTGCCTTTTGTGTTCTTGACTTCTCCTTTATCCTTCTCTTCGGGGCTTCGTTCTTTTTCTTTTCTTTTGGTGCAACTCCTGTTTGTCTGTGCACTTATTTGGGCTTAGCCTTCTGAGAAGGTTTTTCTCTTGTTTGAACTTGTCTTTGCCTTTTCTCAACAACAGCAACCACATCATTGGATTCTGTTTCACTTTTTTCCTTTTCTTTTGAAACATCAACAACTTTAGTCTTAGGAACCAAACTTTCATACACCAATGTCCTTTTCCTTCTATTTTCAGCAGTTTGTGATTTGTTTGCCTTCATAGCATCACTCAGCAGTTTCCTTTGAGATCCCCACATGGGATAAGGATTGTGTTTCACCTTCTTCTTCTCTTTGACGTTCGCCATTTCTTTTTGAGAGATTGGCACCATCTATCTCTTGATGCCACAAGATAGGGGCATATTATCTTCATCTTTCTCTTCATCTCCCGTAGAAATAGGAGATAAAGCTGTAACAGGAGTCTGGTCAAGCTTATGCACTGACGTACAGTCTCAGCCTGTTGAACATCTGGTGACTTTTCCCTTTCCTCTGAAAATAGATTTCTGCTTTGATCCCTCTTTTCAGTCAAGTTTTGCTTCTAACTCTTCACTTGTAGCAAGTATGTTTGACTCAGTTTGCACATTGGTAGATCCCCGTCGGAGTTCTTCTCAGACAACCTAAAGATGAGGGACCAGGTTGGGACAATTCTACTGTAAGTCCCTCCTTTTCAAGACAGACCTTAAAGTGAAACCAAATCATCAGGGGACTGTTCGTGAGGGATATTTAGATTTAATATGGAGTGTGTGTGTGTAAACAAGAGGCGTACCGACAATCTTGGTAGAAGGGGTTTTCATCTCCTCAACTGAAAGAATGGTTGAAGCAGGGTTAAAGGAATGGCACCAGATGGAGATGTGAAGGTGGTGGGGTTTATTTTGTTTAGGGTTTCAAGGATTTTATTAGTAGGATTAGAAGATTGAGATATGGTGTAGGGTTAGATGAGAGAAAGGAGGGAAGTTTTTCTTAAAAAGGATTTGTAGAACGAGCGAGAAAAAGGACTTGAAGAAAAGATTTAAAGAGAGAAAAGGGATATATAAAAAAAGAAGCAATGTGTTAGGTCCCTTGAAAGAAGGTGTTGATTGGATTTAAAGGGATGGGACAGTTGTCAGAAGCAGGACGGGCGACACATGGCAGTCACAGCAGTTCTTAAAAGCAATCTTAAGAATGCTAACCTTTGAGTGAGGTCCAGGTCCCTCTCTGTAATATGAATGTAAATTGCCCAGATCTTCACTGACCTCCTTTCCTTTCAACAAATCCCTATGTGTGTATACCTACAAAAGATATGTATTGAGTTTACCAAAAAAATGCATTAGCAAAAAACAAGAATATGTGTTCCCTGATCATAGCCAATATTAGGAGATTGAAGGCTGAATGCTTCCTTTCAATCAAATTTCATCATTTCCAACTTCGATCAATTTTTCTCAAATGGGTCCCTACTCAGACGTTTAGTGAAAATCTTAGCAATTTGATCTTCAATCTTACAAAATTGCATGTTAATATTTCCTTTCTCAACGTTATCTTTTAGAAAGTGATGTCGTATATCAATATGTTTGGTCCTTTTGTGATGAACTGGATTCTTAGCCATGTTGAGTGCACTCATATTATCACACAAGAGAGGAATTGTGTGAGTGACCACTCCAAAATCTTTGAGCTGTTGTTTAATTCATGACAATTGTACGCAACAAGATGCAACAACTACATATTCTGCCTCAACTATTGAAAGAGCAACAGAGTTTTGTTTCTTAGTTTCCCAGGAAACAATAGATGAGGCTAGAAAATGAGCCATTTCCTAAGGTATTTTTCCTATCAACTTTATAACCTGCATAGTCTGCATCAGTATATTCCAGTGATCAAAAGAGTCTCTTGATGGATAAAATATCTCAAGATCCTCTAAGTAGCCTTTAAATGAGATTCCTTGAGCTGTGCCTGAAATCTTGCACACATTCCAAGACTGTAGACAATATCTGGCCTGCTGGCAGTCAAGTATAGCAAAGATCCAACAATCCTTTTGTACATGGTCAATGTTTAACATAAGCATCTCCCAAACATCGAATTTCATTTGTGATAGCAATGAACCTAGTATGTATTTCATGAATAGTTTTGCCTGCCTTCATAGAGAAATTTTCATATTGAGTGAGCACATCCACCTATGACTTCTTCACTTGAGCGGTATCTTCGTAAGCAGTTCTTAAACAGTCCCAAATTTCTTTGGCAGATTCACAGGCGAAAATTCTATTGTACTCATCTGGTCCTATGCCACAAACAAGCAACTTCTTTGCCCTATAGTTCTCTTCCACCTTCTTCCTGTCATCTTTGTTGTATTCCTTGTGAGTTTTTGGCACGAATCTGGTGACATTTCCATCTTTTAGGAGTTGTTTGGTTTGAATACAAGTTTTGATGGGATTAGTTATGATGGGATAAGTATGATGGGATAAATTATGATAGGATTATTTCTTTTTGAGTGTAAATTATGATGGGATTATTTCTTTTTGAGTGTTTAGTTTGTTGCATTCAAACTAACATGCATTATATAAATTTTAAGAACAAATTATTTGTTTACAAAAATACCCTTATGTGAAAAGTGATGTATTAAAAGGATTTAAAAAGATGTCTTTATGATTTACCTATTTTATCTCGAGATAAGTTATCTCGGAATTACTATACCACTCAAGGGGAGGGATAACTTACCTCGGTACTTATTATTAATCCCAGGATAAGTGACTGAGGAATGACCTTGCAGCTCATTAACTTCAGCCATGATATAGTCATGCAATTTTGTCTTCCACTATCTATGGAAATGACCCTAAAAGTGAGGAAGTCTTGTAGTTGATTGTCCTCCTTTTAGATTTGCAGGAGCAGCCATTTTGAATAGGATCCTCTCTAGGTGTTAACCTCAGAGAGAGTCCTTACTCTGATACCAATTGATGGCTTATATGCTCTCACAACTTTTACCCGGCTTGGTCCCTTGACAAAGTAAATAAAAAATTCAAGAGTTCACGTAAAAACCTCCTTACTCAAGAGAGGAAAAAACCACAATCTGTCTCACAAGATTTTAACTCAATTTCATTATCATCAAGGAGAAACTATTCAATTATAAACTCTTGCAATCTATGAATTGAAGTCTTAATTCATTCTCCCTTGCTGTGACAACTGAATTACTCAACTTAATAAGCAACAACGCTGTTGTCCACTAAATCAATGAATTCTGATGGGTGTAGATTTCAAAAACACGACATAGCTAACTCTAACTATGCTTAAAGAGAAAGACCCAATCAATTGTCTAGTTTATTTATAACTCAGTACTAGATTTACAAATATTGAGTGAAGAAATATAAACTAAAAACAATCCAAGATGGAGATCACGCTGTAAAGTTCCATTGTTCTTCTTCAGTGAATATTTCTTGATAGAGGGTTTTTGCCGAATACCAAAAACTTGGTGTATCATTATCGAATAGACATAATATAGGATAGACTCAATTGTTGGAGCAATGCTATTGGCTAGAAGCCTGTCTTACTGCAACCATATGCACACTCACTAAAGCAGTTATTTTGCAGTGTACCTTTGGTAGCTGTCACTTTCAGTTATCATGCTCTCATGGGATCATGTCCCGTACTAGATCCCTATTTATCAAATCATCAAAACTACAAACTAACAGATTGTCCTAACCTGACCGGAGAAAAATTCTCACATCTGTGTACTACTTTAGGACAGACTTGAATTACTCAAATTGTTATTACTATGAAAAGGAAAGACATTTGCATCTTTTGAGTAAAAGTTGCAGATACTAATAACCATATAACAAGTTGTGATTTATTTGATGTTTTTTAATCAAAAGTTAGTGTAATTTTCACACAAATAGTTTATATTATACTCATAATCCCCATATGTTACCACGTTGGCAGGGAGGGACAAGGACTGATTTCTCGTCCTTGGATGTGGTATAAAAGGGTTCAAAACACGTGTTATCCTTGGATGTGGTATAAATGGGTTCCAAAACACGTGTTAGGTGTTGCAATCAGTGGAGAGTCAGCAAATATAGAGTGGGAATAAAGATTCAGTGGATGTGGATTTTTCCTGCACCAAAAGCAGTAGGGGAAAGTGGTGATCAAGATAGGTTTATGCTAGCAAGTTGAGGGGAATAAAGTAGATAGGTAAGTGAATCAAGGTGCTTTTGCATTCAAAAGTTTGTGTAGAGGCTTACTAATCAACCCAAGTAGGGTTGGCTAAAGTTGGAGATATGGGACTTGGGTTGACAGATCTATGTCTTATTTAGTTGATACTCTCAAAGAGGATCTGGAAGAGCTGCTAAATCGTGATTCCAGATTGAAAACTACCTTCGAAGATCAAATTCTTAGGCTCCAACAAGTGCTTTCTTACCTTTCTACATTTCGCGTTGGCATAACATTTGAAGGCCCTCCACTTGAAGAATTCAGTTCTATTCAATCACATATCGAAGCTCTAATCACTGAGTCAACAATTATGATCTCCTCCTGGTATGATGAGGAAGGCATGCAGAACAGTGAAATACACCATGAGCCTTTTCTTTTGGAATTGAATTTTAATCATGTCAAGGTAGAAATCAATCTGATTCGGCTACTAAACAGTGAAGCCACCATAACGGCTCCTCTGAGATATCTGATTGATAGTGTTCAAGAAAAGCTGATACTCTTGGGGACTTTTCTCATGGATTCATCATAGCAGTGCAAAGAGCAAACTAAGATAACTGAATTCTGACCCTTATTCAGTCTGTGACTAACCAAGCATGGTCAGTCGTTCAATCTCTTTCTCGTGAGCCAAAGCAAGAAGACATGGCCAGGGAAATTAATCACTTGCATTTTAAATTGCTTCTTAACTTCAAATTTATTAAGGCAGTGATTAGACAGATGTGTCCCAACATTTCTGCCTACAATAAATCTTCTGAATTTTCTTCCTATTGACTTTGAGGTCATCAATTCTAATTTCAGCATGCTAATATCCTCAAAGAGACAATATTCACATATCCCAACGGTGGATGAGGATTTGATGGGGTTTCATGAATATGTTCTAGGCAATGTGCTACTAAAGGATGAAAGTTATTTGACATTTATTGTTGCAAATGAGGTTAAAAAGTATTATTATGGGTTGTTGCGCCTTGTAACATATCTTGTTGATCCTCCAGTTATTGAGTGCATGAAGCAGAATGATTTATTGACAAGATTTGGGACTTTCGTAATTGAAGCTGAATCTACTATTGGTTTAATTTATGAGGAATCTGCGGATAGCAACAAAAGTAGGAAGGTCAATCTTGTTCTTCGGTTTTTGATGATTGCTTTCAAGCTTATCAAGTCTGATGAATGCTTGATGGTTCTACTACAGAAGAAAGCCACTTTGAAAGCTGAAATTCTGGATCTGATTGAAAGTGTTCATGAAGAGCTTATTTTCCTTAGAGCTTCTCTCATGGATGTTCTCACGCAACACACGGAGCTTAAGGAATTGCATGATCTTTTAATGCGTGCTGAAGTGACTGCAGACAAGTTGGAACACATCAGTTGTTCTTGTTATGAGAGTTTCGTGAACGGCTCCAGCACTCAGCAAATGAAGCTTCCATTATCTGATCAACTACAAGAGATTGAGACTGTCAAGGTAGAGTTCAGAAAAGTATTCCTTAAACTTCTGGATGCATCACCTTTCCACATGACAGATGGAGAAGGCCTTCAATTTCTCCGAATAACTGAAAGTCCCCAAAAATATACAACTCAACTTTCTGAAATTTGGCATCTTTGCCAAAATTGTCTCTGCATCTTCACCATAAGAGAGGCGCGGCATGGAAAAGGTTTTTAAATCATTCAACTGAGATTTAGCAAGTGATTCAATGATGTTTTCTTTCAAGTTGAATGAAGCATGACGTTTTACAAGTATATGCCTCAATTTGACCAACTTCAGAAGAGAACAAGGCAATATCACCTCTCCTCCTAATCCCCTCACCACAAAGGTTTCTTGATTCTGAAGTTCAGCTATAAATGAAGGAATCAAATTTTGCATCAGTTTGAACAGCCAAGTACCTTAGATGTATTAGACACTGAATTTTTACTGGGAAAAGTACCACCAACGTTGAACGGTTCTAAATCTAACACTTTAACAAGTTTGAAGCTTTCAAATATGAAGGAGATATCATGTGGCCATAACAAGTTATCCGGATCTAACATTTTGAATTGTAAAGAGCGGACATTTGAGCAACATGGATGCCACAAATCAATCTCATCCTGGTAAGAATGGATGAACAACCGGTAGTCCTCAGGCTCTTCAAGAAGCATATCCACTCCCCTGAGCCCAAAACAGTAAAGAGTACATGAGAATGAGAGTTGGTAGAAGCATAATAAAAATAAAATCAATATAATTCTCTGTACCTGTTGATTTGGTTTAGGAGATTTTCTTGGTTGGCCTTTTCCAAGCATAATTTGTGCAAGAGATCATGAATACGACACCTTTTCACCTTGCTATGCAGTCTCCTCTCCATGGACATCACTATATTTCTACTATTAAGATCTTCAAAAAAGTATTGTGTGACATCTTCTGTGCTTTTTTCCTTGTTTGCTTGCACAAATCCTTCAGCTTGCCACAATCGAAACAATTTGGAGGCATGAATATCCTTTAAAAATCCTCCAAAGTAGAGAAAACAAGGCTTCAGATGGTTTGGTAAATTCGTATAACTGAATTCAATTGAAGACATTCTCTCCTCTTCCAGGCTACCACCGTTATGTGAACCTAGACTTTCCTCTACTTCTTTCCACGAATCTTCGTTCTTCTTTTTCTCTTTCAGGACACCAGCAACTAACACAATGAAGAGAGGCAACCCTGCACAACTTTTTGCTATTCAAAATCCCACATCTACGAGTTCAGGTGGACAGATTTCCACTTGAAACACCTCTTCCTGTAATAATGTCCAACTCTCATCATCTGTGAACAAACGAAGATGATGGGGATTGCTTTCACATTTAGCATAATTGGCAATGTCATTCAGACGGGTCGTTAGTATAATTCTACTCCCCCTATGAGTATCTTTAAAGCACATATATAAATAGTCCATGCTGTTTTATCCGACAGATCATCAATGAGAATTAAGAATCTCTTGGTTAACAAAACTTGACGCAGCTCATTAGCTAATTCACCATCTTCCTTTTCACTGCGATCAGCAGGCTGAAGAACATCTTCAATATGGTAAGCAGCAATTCTTTCTATGAATATACTTGAGTCACACGAAACTTAGCATGAACATCAAAGTGAGGGGTAGCTATGAGATCATTGTAAATTTTCTCGGCAAGAGGGGTCTCCCCAATTCCAGCCATACCAACTATGGATATAACATCCAGATGAGAAGATCTTCTAAGTATCTGATCCTTTTTTTGTCCATTGCCTCCTGAAAACCCTTCATTTGTTCGTGGAGTATTACCTGATATAGATGGTGCAAGACTCACAGATGTATTAGCAACTTTATGCGCTGTCACATCTTTCTTCTTTCTTCCACATGTCTCACTAACAGCTTGATAGTCAAGCTTAATATTATCAACAACTTCAGAAATCCAAAGAAGTTTGTACCAGAGTGGATGAGAATTGGTCAAGCATGGGTCGATGACATACTCTGCCTTGTATGCCATTTCAGTAACACTTGTTATTATAAGACCATAAACTTCATCATCCTCATCTAAGTTTTCTGCAAAATGATTTATCAATGATCTGAGACACAATAAGCTCTCCTTGACTGATTCAATTTGCTGCTTTAAATCGATAACCGAATCAAGCTTAGAATGCAACAGCTTCTCCAATTTGTTCAAGAAACAATTGAAAAATCCTAATCCATCTGTCTTGGGGAAACTATAACCCAATGGATGTGGAACTTTAAGACAGATCATTTTGACCTCTTCCTCACTATGCTTGAGCAATTGCTTGATATCAGAGAGATATAACATGTAATACCAGGCAGGTCTATAACCCTTGACATGGAAGAAACAGACATAATTTATATCTTGAACACGTCCCACGAGGTCGTTGAGTTCTTGATGCATATTGCGATACTGTACAATATCTGCAACAAAAGAGCCCAAGTTTTCTGATTTGTCTTTGACTAATAGGATCTGATTCTTTAGAAAAGAGATTGAACAATCATCACAGTTGAGCAGTGTTTCCTGATGGTTCAATAAGAAATTGATAAGGCCTTCTCCATCTGCCATGTGGCAAGGTGATGCATTCAGAAGTTTAAGGAATACTTTTCTGAACTCTACCTTGATAGTCTCAATCTCTTGTAGCTGAGCAGATATTGGAAGCCTCATTTGCAGCCGTCCACGGAACTCCCATAACAAGAACCACTGATTTGTTCCAACTTGTGGGTAGTCACTTCAGCGCGCATTAAAACATCATGCAATTCCTTAAGCTCCGTGTATTGCGTGAGAACATCCATGAGAGAAGCTCTAAGGAAAATAAGCTCTTCATGAACACTTTCAATTCAATCAGATCCAGAATTTCAGCTTTCAAAGTGGCTTTCTTCTGTAGTAGAACCATCAAACATTCATCTGACTTGATAAGCTTGAAAGCAATCATCAAAAATTGAAAACAATATTGACCTTCCTACTTTTGTTGCTATCTGCAGACTCCTCATAAATTAAACCGATAGCAGATTCAGCTTCAATTGCGAAAGTCCCAAATCTTGTCTAAATCATTCTGCTTCATGCACTCAATAACTGGAGGATCAACAAGATATGTTACAAGGAGCAACAACCCATAATAATACTTTTTAACCTCATTTGAAACAGTAAACGTCAAATAACTTGTATCCTTCAGTAGTACATTGCCTAGAATATATTCATGAAACCCCATCAAATCCTCATCCACCATTGGGATATGTGAATATTGTCTCTCTGAGGATATTAGCATGCTGAAATTAGAATTGATGACATCAAAGTCAATAGGAAGAAAATTCAGAAGATTTATTGTAGGATGCAGAAATGTTGGGACACATTTGTCTAATCGCTGCCTCAATAAACTTGAATTTAAGAAGCAATTTTATACTGAAAGTGATTAATTTCCCAGGCCATGTCTTCTTGATTTGGCTGACGAGAAAGAGATTGAATGACTGACCATGCTTGGTTAGTCACAGACTAAATAAGGGTCAGAAGTTCAGTTATCTTAGTTTGCTCTTTGCACTGCTATGATGAATCCATGAGAAAAGTTCCCAAGAGTATCAGCTTTTCTTGAACACTATCAATCAGATATCTCAGAGGAGCCGTTATGGTGGCTTCACCGTTTAGTAGCCGAATCAGAATGATTTCTGCCTTGACATGATTAAACTTCAGTTCCAAAAGAAAAAGCTCATGGTGCATTTCAGTGTTCTTCATTCCTTCCTCATCATACTAGTAGTAGATCATAATTGTTGCCTCAATGAGCGGAGCTTCGATATGTGATTGAATAGTGGAGGGCCTTCAAATGCTATGTCAATGCGAAATGTAGAAAGGTAAGAAAGCACTTGTTGGAGCCAAAGAATTTGATCTTCGAAGATAGTTTTCAAGTTGGAATCACGACTATGAAAAGGAAAGACATTTGCATCTTTTGAATAAAAATTGCAGACAGTAATAACCATATAACAAACTGTGATTTATTTGATATTTTTTAATCAAAAGTATGTGTAATTTTCACACAAATATTTATATTATTCTCATAATCCCCATATGTTATCGCGTAGGCAAGGAGGGCAAGGACTGATTTCTCGTTCTTGGATGTGGTATAAAGCTATGTTGCTCAAACTCTTAAAAAGTGTTGGCAGTTGCGTGTCGAATTCTTCAAAAATAGTGTATTTTCGGAGAATCCGACATGGGTGCGGCGTTGAAAGTGAAGAGTTCGTACAACTTAGGTATAAAGGGGTTCCAAAACACGTGTTAGGTGCTGCAATTAGTGGAGAGTCGGCAAATATAGAGTGGGAATAAAGATTCAGTATATGTGGATTTTTCCCGCACCAAAAGCAGTAGGGGAAAGTGGTGATCAAGATAGGTTTATGCTAACAAGTTGAGGCGAATAAAGTAGATAACACATTCAAAAGTCTATGTAGAGGCTTACTAATCAAACCAAGTAGG
The DNA here is from genome assembly GCA_025642045.1 of Solanum sejunctum. NCBI lineage: Eukaryota > Viridiplantae > Streptophyta > Magnoliopsida > Solanales > Solanaceae > Solanum > Solanum sejunctum. The sequence continues at coordinate 9,732,480 of JAOTQJ010000007.1, forward strand.
GCTGGCTAAAGTTGGAGATATGGGACTTGGGTTGAAAGGAATCCCGAGAAATTGGGATTCACAGGTGGAAAACGGAGAGATGACCACACCAATAAAAGGAAGGTAAACTGTTGAATCCACTTCAAGTGACCAAACTTAGAAAGATGAAACAAAGTTACAATGGTAACGACAAATTTAGTAATTGAATAAATATGCTCTTTTTAATGTTTCTACCACTTCACAAGATTCTATTACAAACACTCAAGTGAGTTGAAAATCATACGGTTTCAAGTTCAAATTCTAGTAGAGGTAAAAATACTAGGTGCTTTCTTTCCATATGCCTAAGTTATAGTGGACAGAGTTCCCAGTACTTGTGCTGGAGGGAGATAGTAAGCACATGTGAATTAGTTGAGGTGCACGTGAGTTGGCCTCACACAACGGTTATAATTTTTTCTTTAATCATTGTCTATTTAGTACCCTTTCAAATCTTGAATATTGAAGAATAATATATTTGTACTTCCAGTCATCAACACACTTCATAAGTTTCGATTTCAATATCAAATTTGAACAATGGTAGTGGCATCACACATTTTTCTTGCTGAAAATTTGTTATGTTACTGTGTAGGGTATAAAGCCTCTAAAATAGGACTGGTTCATGATGTAAGCATCCTCCTGTACTATTGCCCTTCATTTCATTTGCGATATGAAGCTTCAGGTGCTGGTGCTGGTGCTGCTGCTGGTTTCAGGTTCATACAGTTGGATAAACAATGTCTGCGTAGTTACATTTGTTTTGAAAACAAGTAGTGCTGGTGAGTCTGACCGTGTTTTTGCGTTAGGCTTGCTGCCGTGTTTCTCAAGCAAAGCAGATGGTGTTGTGCATTGGTGGCTTGAGAAGTCCAGCAAGATTTCATTGTAAATTCCTTTTTCTTCTAGTTTTCATTGGTGTCTATATTGTGGATTAATTACTGGTTAGGCTGATATGGAATGAATAAAATGATAGGAGGGGTATATTTGAGATAACTTCTCTGATTTCTCGACTCTTACGTTTGTGCCAAATGGACTGGAAAAAAAAGGTGCTATCTTTTGTGAATAAAAGAAAAAGTAAGATAAATTTGTGAATAAAAGAAAAAGTGCAACACTAATATTTTTTTATAAGAGAAGAGAGATTGTTTTAGTAATATTTTTTCTACTTTGGTTAGTTCTAACTTCTAATAGTTTGATATATATTCACAATCAATTGACTCTTTTATGTCGTACTTTTGATATCTCGAATATTCAATTTGACAATTTTAATTTCCCTTTTTGGTACTTCAAGAACACATGGCTTAAATATGAATGTGGTTGTGGCTTTTTAAGATTATAATAATTTCAGTTTTAAACACTTCAGAGGGGTGATGGGACTTGTGAAATTTAAGTGTGTCGTTAGAAATTCGAATATAAGTTGATGGAAACTTTTGACTTATTTTATTTTTATGAAACTCTTGATGACATTTTTCATGGTTGACTCGGCAAGGAAAAAAGAGTAAATATACACATTCAAAATTATTAAAACCTTTTAGTAAAATCTATATCTATATCTATTGCATTATATATATCTATATTTATGTTACATATAATCAAGGAGAAAAATTTTCAATGTGGTTAAGTCAAGTGACAAGCAATTGAAAAATCACTTGATAATTTTAAGACAAAATTAATATACTTTGTTATAAAAATTTTAAATTAAAAAAGTAAAAGTATTTAAATTTTAAAATATTAGACTCTTACAATAAATTGGTTAGCTTAAAAGTAGATATTTATGGTTGAAGAGTTCTAAATGAATTCTTATTATTTCATACACTTATCTTTTCAGATGCTAGCAAAATATAATTGAATATATTACATTTAAATAAGCTATTCTATTCATAGCCTTTCATATAATTTATTTTCTTGCTAATTTATTGATTAGAAATATATAAAATTATAAACACCTCTATTTAGGTGTAAAAATTTATAAAATATCTCTTTAGATAAAAAAAAAAATTGACTTTCTGATTTGTGCAGTATCAACTTTTACTTTATACAGTATCACCACATCACATTCTTTTATCTATTCTATTTTAAGAGAAGTAGTAATTAGATTTGCAAGTATATGAATTATTTAATTTAAATTATTCAATTAATTTTGAAATAAAATAGATTATAAAAGAGATTTTAAAATAATAATAATAAAAGATCTTTTTTTTTGATATCTTAAAACTGAGTGGTGTGAAGAAATAAAACTATCATTAAATAAAATAGTGTGTGATCTTTGAATAAAACATAATAAATATCAAATTATAAATTATTAATTTATACACAATTCAAGTAAATAAATTAATTAGTATGATTTTTCATTTGCTTATACCTTAATACATATTTTATTATCATTAGAGACTTTTTACCATGACATTTATAGACTATGCACGTCAATTTTTTTTAGTATCATCAAAATATATTGTATATGCTTGATTTATGTTTTTATTATTATTTACAACTAACATTATATTTATTTTTTTGTAAAAAACAAAAGGAGAGGGAAGAGGGGGAGCTTCAAACTAATTTTGAACATTATAATGAAATGATTAGAAATTATATATATTTTTGTTCATAAATTTTAAATTGAAGAGATGTAAATAATAAAATGAAAATTTAAAAATTTAAAAAAATTAAGACTAAGCAAAATAAATAGATTTTCTTTATATAGATAAGAACACTTGATAAATTATACTAAGTTAATTGATAAGTTAATAAAAGATAATATTAATAATATAATAATATTAAATAGTGAATAATACAATAAAGAATTATATGAAATATAAATGTTACTGATAATTATATGATTCTTTGTTTTTATTCATTTGATATAGAATTTATTATGGAGTTTGAGAGGGAGATACGGGGTTAAGAGAGTGCATTTCACTAGGAACAATATGATAGTTAAATTTTTTTTTTAAGATTTTATTAAATACGCTCAAAGCATCACAATCTAAAATATTTAAAAACAATACATTAATATTTGTTAATCGTAAAAATGGTTTTTAAGAAAAAAATTTGATTTAAAACTTAATTTAAGAAAAATTAATTTTTAAAGAAAAAAAAATAAAATCACCATTTAATTTTTTAAAGAAATTAAAAAACTTTTAAAATTCAAATTTAAGACCCTAACAAATTTTTTTTTAAAATTTTAAAAAAATGGGTAAGAATTCTTATTATTATTTTAAAAAGATATTAGCACTTAAAATAGCTACTAACACGCAATTATCGGACGAGTTAAAAATTATTTGACTACCTTTTGAAAAGATCAATGTTTAAAATAGAACTTGAAAAATCTAAGTAAAGAACTTTCACAAACATATTTGAAATATTAAAAAGACTTGGAAATGCATTCTTCAAATTAAAAATCACAAAATTAATTTTTTGACTAACATAAATGATTTGACTTTTGGGGACTTTAATTAGATTAAACCAAATAAAAATAATGTTAGCATACAAATAAACAAATAATACAAATTAGAAAAATAGAATTAAAAGATTGGACTTTGACCCATTTTCATCAAAGAAAGGATATTGCTGCAAATTATGGGCCTCTAGGCCCAAATCTTGTGCCTGTGATCTGCTGCTGAGGTTGGGCCTATAGTCCCTTTTTATCAATATATATATTACGATGGTATATCACTATGTAACCAGTGTATACTGGTGTATATAGCCTGCTTTTCGGCTTTCAGGATCAGCGGTTGGCTTCCCTGAACCCGTCCCAGCCTGTACATGACTTCCAATAGAATAGGATGACTTGAGATTCATGAATATGCAACGGAGGAGTCCAAATTGAACTCGAATTGGTATCACATGCAAGAAAGGCAAGAAAGGAGCTATGGATTAATATAGGATCCGACTAAAATAAGCAAAGAATAGAGTAAAGAAGCATACAAAAACGTCAATCTAGCAACTAGTGATACGACTATGAATAGAAGATAAAGAAGAATATATATTAACATGTGATAGGACTCAATGTTAATCCAAATGAATATGGGCTACCCAAAGCACATTTTCGCCCAAACCCAACACAGGTTGAATCAACAAGTGGAAAATGAGCAAACAGATTCCTTAATCTAATCTTGAACTTAATAAAATGATTTCCACTTAAGCTAACTATCTAGCTGTGACCAAAAGGTATACAACTTTATATACGTCCCTCACAACATGACATAAAAGCAACATAGTTCCATGGAAAAAGCAAATAACTCTAAATATAAAGAGGGTTCAAAGATTAATCCATTCTCTAATCCCGTTAACTACTATTTAAAACAATATCTATGCTGCATTTGAATATGAAAACAACCCATCTTAAACAGAGAAATAATACATAGAGAATAATATCAGAATTGATTCAAGCCCATACTTTAACACCACTTACAAGGAGGATGCAGGAGGATGTTAGAGTGTTAATGTTGATAATTCGAACAAACCCGATTTGGGCTCAGCTTGACACAAAGATAAATTAACTTATCGAACTTAATACGAAGTATGAATTCTAAACAGGGAGGCAACTTACATGAGCAACAGATTCATCATTTTTGAAGAAACTAAGAAGATAATTTTTCAATATAACATCTCTTAACAAAGATCTCACACTAATGCGTTTTATATTTCTCGGACATAAATGCGAATCCAGGTACTTATCATTCACGACAGCAAGAACAAAGGCAGCCATAAAACAAGCTTCTAACACAAGAGATTTAACTTAGCTTGATTGAACACTTACTACTCTTCTCTATGCTAATAGATAACCGAAATTCGTAAATTGAATAAGCAATGAAGAAATCATAAATGTCGCATTCACATTCTACAAAACACTAGCTGAAGAATACTTCAAACTATCTATGTAATTGCAGCATCTGAACATATAAGTTAATCTACCATATTTAATACCGAAAGTATGAAATAAGTGCTTAAAATTAAGGAGAGACAGGAGAATTACCTGGCTCCGGGCAGCTAAGCTAAGACTTTAACCAGCTGGGAGAGAACCTTTCACCACCAACGGAGACTTGCTTGCGTATTCCTTAACTTCGAAAACCAGACTTCATGGTTTCGATATCCGTCTGTATCGACCTAAATTTCAAAATTGATTGAACGTTTTCATAGGGGTTTTTCGGATTGAGAATAGTTTCCTCAAATAGTGACGAAGAGAGAATTATATAGGGGATGGATTAGGGAAAAAATGGGGGGAAATCGCTAGGGTCAAAACGGGGAATTAGGACTAGATGACCATTTGAAATTCGAATTCGAATCTATGAAAATCGATACGCATTCAACTCATAGCCGTCGACCTCAGATAGAAGACCATCGACGGCTTTGGCGTGCAACAACTCAACAAATTCTCTCCAACGATTAGGGTACAAACGGATAAGGGGGAAAGGGGAGAGGGACGCGTATGTACTAGTTGGTAGAAGGAATCTGGGTTGGATTATGCTATTTCCCGTTTTGGTCCTCGTTGAAGAGAATGATAAAGAAGGAAAGGGCGTGGGGAGTACGTATGGATAAAAGGAGGAGAAAAAAACGTGTGGTGTTAAGCGTATGTATATGTATAATTGTTGGTATAGATTGATGTAAAAGGGGCAATTGGGCCGGGTATTGGGCATGATTTGGGCTGAATATAAGAATTAAAAGGAATTAGATTTAAAAATGAGCCAAATTAATCGCAATCTTGATCAAAATTGAATTAAAATGATGAATTTGGTTAAAATACGAATAAAATGAATTTTATCAATTAATTGACAAGCTTCTTAATTCCAACAAAATAAAGTAATCAACAAAAGTGCCAAAATCCTTGATTACGAAAGGTTATTAATCAAACATGATAAAATCATTCGCAAATTATAAAAATGTGGAAAATTATATATAAAAATCACTTAAAAATTATTTGAAATTTGTAAATGTAGGCTACTTTGAATTATTTAAAAATTGAAGAAGCTCAATAATTAATTCATATTGTGGAAGGTATAAATTAGATGTCAACAACTGGTCCTTTCTTTGAATATGATCGATGAAAGAGATCATGGACAAAAAAATTTGACAAATCCAGTTTTGGTCGACCACATCTTCATCTTCTGAAAGGCTTTTAGTATGGACTTTGGGAAAATTGCAGTGGGACCCTGGTCTTGGACTTCCTACATATATCAGGTTACATGAGAATTCAGGCCACTTGTAGTTCAAGATGCTTGATTTTAGACACAACTTTGAAAGAATCCAAAAGCTATACCAATATCAGATTATGGAGAAATTGGAATGATTGGGAATGAAATTTAAGGGCATATGTTAGGATACAGTCGAGTTTTCAAATTGGACCCGCCTCAAATTCTTGGACTTTGGAATCAGGCTGCTTGTAGTTCGACTCAATCGGTTGAAAAGAAAATCTCTTATACTAAGATAACCTTTGGTTTGGGAAGAGTGACAAATAAATTGAGCATGAAAAACAGGCTTGCGACCTCTTAGTCATGAATGTGGTGCACTTTACACCCATAAATAAGAACTTACATGGACATAATTTTCAAAGCTCTTGTTATATTGTCACTCAAACTAGAAAGACTGCTTCCAGTGAGAGTTGAGATCACATGGATATGAAACTGAAAACTAACAAACTCAAAGAAAATACTCACATGCCTTCTGATAGGGGGGTGGTTGGATTGTGGTGGGAGTCTCTTCTCAGCTCGTGTCCGAAGAGTTTGACGTCCCTTTTCAAACTATGTCCCAGTTAGCTATTAAGAAAAAGTTCCATATTGTGCTGCATCCTACTAGATGACGTCCACACCTATGATTTGTTTGAGAATTCATCCTCTCGGATGCTCTCGACAAAGGCTGAGATAAAACTTATTAGTAGTAAATGAAACGTGAATGTGAATACAATTTGTGCAAACCTAGTTTAACATGTCATTCTGAGGGATATGAGGATCCAATAATAAATTAACATGTCACCTTGAAAAGGTGACGGTCCAATAATAACTTAACGTGTCATAGTGAAGGAAATGATATTCCAATAATGATTTAACTGTCACATTGAAGGAAGTGACGTTCCAATAATAGTTTAATATGTCACGTTTAAGGGAGTGGCACTCCAATAATAGTTTAAATGTCATCTTGAAGGGAATAATGCTCCGATAATAATTTAACTGTCACGTTGAAGAAAGTGACGCTCCAATAATAGTTTAATGTGTCATACTAAAGGAGGTGACGATCCAATAATAAAATATTATGTCACGATGAAGAAGGTGACGATCCAATAAAATTAATATGTCACGTCGAAGGAGGTGACGGTCCAATAATAAATTAATATGTCACGCTGAAGGAGGTGAAAATCTAATAATAAATAACGTGTAACGGTGAAGGAGGTGACACTCCAATAATGAATTAACATGTCCCGCTGAAGGAGGTGACGATCCAATAATAAAATAATGTGTCATGCTGAAGGAGGTGCAGTCTAATAATAATAATTTTAACGTGTCACACTGAAGGAGGTGACGATCCAATAATAAATTAACATGTCATGCTAAAGGAGATGACGAGCCAATAATAAATAACATGTCACGCTAAAGGAGGTGATGCTCCAATAATGAATTAACATGTCATGCTGAAGGAGGTGATGATCCAATAATAAAATAACGTGTCACACTGAAGGTAGTGACGTTCCAATAATTATTTTAATTGTCATGTTGAAGGAAGTGACACTCCATATTTTAAACTTAACAAAAATTGCAAAGAACAATGTGTCAATAAAAAGTGTGAAAATTGAAATAATGAAGGGCTAAAAAAAGTAATAGATAAATCGTTAAATTGAGTTTTTGGTGCCAAAATAACTTCTCTAAAAGATTAATTTGTGACTCTTTTCCTTGCGAACATCTGCTTGATTCTTCAAAATTTGAGACGATCTTTTTAAAATTGCCTTTCACTTCTGGAAATGGTGCCTGTAAAGTTCAAAGTTGAGTAATAACAAAATTAACTTATCAAAATAAATGATAACAGAGCATAAGTTGAAAAGTGAAGTTGTTCCACTTGTATTGGTTTGGATGAAATCTTGTAATCTTGGTCATTGTGCTAGATTATCTTATTTGTAACATTAAGAAACTGTGTTATACAAAGAAATTTAGGAAATGAATAGAGTATTGAGAATAAATCCAGAAAATGAGTAGAAATAGAAGTCATCTGAATCGTGACGAGGCTACTATGGGTCTAACAATGCCTTGTGATTTTATAGTTCCTTCATCCAAAGAAAAATACTTAATTTTGAGAGACCAATTTATGTTGGTTTTGCTTTGCCATCTTGATGCTTGTCAATCATCTAATTTGCATGCTAAATTCGTCTTAAAATACAAGTCTCATAAAATTTTTGAGGGTCCTCCTCACAAATTCTACTCCAGTTTAGAACACAGAAGAAGTCTTAACTTTTTATAGTTTCTAATTGATTTTTGAGAGAACCTCAAAAAATCTGCGCTAGTTGCAACTTTAATATAACTCTAACTCTGACTTATTGGAGAAAGTCTTCGTCTAAGGAATTTTAAGATCCTCTTAAAATTCTGCTCCAGTTTCCATTATAAAGAGGAATGAAAATCTTACGGAAAATATAACTGAGCCGGTGCGGCGCCTACGTATCCCATTGAAACAGAAATTAGGTCAAACGTAATTTCAAAATAAAAAAAATTAAAATTTTTTAGATAACATGATCGAAGCCAATAAAGGCCGCTTACGTATTTCACTAGGAAAATCAAGTCGAACATAGTTCAAATTACAAAGGAAGAACATTACAATGGAAATAAAACCATAACGTGCTATTATAAAATATAGAAAGCAATAAAATGTGATTATAAGGAAATAAAACACTAAACTGCAAATGCACATGACCTCTAGAAAATGTCGTTTCTTCTTTGTAACTGGTTTCACTGCTAACTACTCCTTGTTCCTAGAAAGTTGATTAACTTTCACATTAGGAGTTGGTGCAAGTTGAACTGTGTTGGTATCAATTAATTCTTGAATCTTGTGTTTAAGGGTGATACGCTTCTTAATATCATGCCCAGCAATCCCTGAGTGATAAACACGATGCTTATTTGGGTCATACCAATTAGCTGAAGTGCTGACAACCTTAGGGGCAAAGTGATCCTGATGTCTCAACCTCTCAAAATTAGAAGTCAATGATTCTGCCAATAGAGTGAAGACTCGAGGAGGTTTTCTCTCGAAATTGGGATGAGGTACATTGATTTTCATCAATTGTGGAGCACGATGTGATTCTTGCATGTTGTATATAGGGTATTGTATAGTGGGATAGCTTGGAGGTGGTACACGATGACATGAGGTTGATCCCCGAGTCATTACTGTGATAACTTTATTTCCTTCTTCTTTCCATTTCTGAATAAAACCAGTTTGGAATGCTTTGTTATTGAATTGAGATGATGTCAAACTTGTAATTCTTCCCATTTTAAGGCCATCCTTAATCCTTTCTCCAGCTTTGATAACTTCAGCAAATGTCTTTACACCCATTGTCACCATTCGCTCACTGTACTCCGGGTCTTGACTTGAGTGAAGTAGGTGATCATCTTTGTTTCTTCTATTGTTGGGTGCACTCTAGATGCCTCTTCTTTCCAACGTATGGCATATTCTCGTAAGCATGTGTTGATTTTTGCCTTAGCTTTGTAATGGAGATTCTATCAGGAGCGATCTCAACATGAAACTTGTAATGATCCACAAAATTATTGGCCAAATCATCCCAAGTATGCCATTTAGTCAAATCTTGCTTGGAGTACCATTCCAAAGCTTTTCCAGTTAGACTTTGATTGAACAATTTGATTTTTATTTTTTCATTACTTACGACACCAATCAACTTTTCACAATAGACTTTCAAATGAAAGAAAGGATTTTCTGATCCATCAAACTTTGAAATCTTGTAAGTAAGCGGTAGCTCAATATCAGGGAATGTGCATAACTCTTCGTATCTCATACTTTGATTATTATTGAGTCGAAGGTCTCTTATAGCATCTTCCAAGACTTCCATCTTTCTATTCATCGCTTCAACATAAATAACTTTTGCATCATTTTCAATTTCAACATAGTGATCAGCATCTTGATGGTAAAATCCTAGAATCTTAGTAACAGGTGGAGCAGTAGCATAAGTATAGGCTGGTGGAGCCTGATGTATCATAGCTGGAGCCTTTGGAGGAGCAAGGGTGTAAACAAAGGGAATATCCTGAGTTGGACGAGTGAATGAAGCACTTTGATTTTGCTGGGAAGTGGCAAAAAGATTTCCTTGATCGAACTCATTTTAGGTCGATAGCGGAGGTATCACATGATCTTCTTGGCGAGCATCTAGAGGTAGGTTTCGAAAAGTAGCTTGATACTATATCACCACGAGACTTAATTTAGCAGCTCGTTGCTCTAGACAAACAATAACTTTCAAGTGTGATTCTATTCTCGTACTAGTATTAGTCGTGACAAATGAAGCAGGGAATTCAGATGATGTACCATATTGATCAAACTAGAGTCTATTTTTGAATGAATTTTCTTAGTAGTCTAAGTAAGAGATGATGAGTTTGTAGCAACTTTCTTGGCCTTAGACCGTATGAAATATGAATATTTTTCCAGCGGATACTTAAAAAGCTTTTCTTTGGTGAAGTGAGCGAGTTTGATAACCAAAACAAATCAGTCTCTCTTCTGTAAAAAGAAAAACTCCAAAAGGTAAAAGAGTTAGTCCATTAATCTTAATAATCAATCAAATGACATATAACATTTGTTTTGCCTAAACAGATTAATCCAAAATCTAAAGAATGGGAGCTTTTAGAAGAATGGGGTAAATGATTGGGTGTACTTGAAAGTGTCACCTATAAAGGGTGTTATGAGATTTGAGAAGATAGAGAAATCGAGTCCTTGCTATATTGCTCTCTATTAGATTATGAAGAAGATTGGTAAGGTTGCTTATGAGTTAGAGCTGCCTTTCGAGTTAGACGTAATTCATCTAGTGTTTCACATCTCGATGTTGAAGAAATGCTTGGGAGATCCTACCTTGGATATTCATGTTGAGAGTATTGGAGTAAAGGATAGTTTGTCCTACAAAGAGATTCTGTTCCAAATCCTTGGTCATCAGGTTTGCAGGTTGAGAGCCAAAGAGATTACCTCAGTCAAAGTTTTATGGAGAAATCAATTCATTGAGAAAGCCACATGGGAAGCTATGGAAGATACGAGAGCTAAATATCCGCATCTATTCATTCCTACTGAGGGGAATGTTGAAGGAAATGTTCTTACCCTTGACTAAATTGATGTTTCTATTCTTGAGTTAATGTGTCTATTCTTGAGTCTGAATAGAGTTTGTTGAGGTTGATGAGGAGTCGAGAGTTTGAGTTGTTGAGTGAGTATTGAGATGAGTCTTGAGTTTATTCATGCCTTGATGTCCATATTTACTCATCATTCGAGGACGAATGATTCTAAGGGGGAGATGATGTAATGACCGATAAAATTGTCAAAATACCCCTAGAGGAGAGATATGCACATAACGTATCTTCTCATGTTCTGATGGAAAATTCGAGGCCGGATATTCGATCAGCATGAAAAATTGAGTAGGAAAGTGGTCTCAGTTGATTCCTAGAGCAATTGGATCAAAAGATAATTTTTTGATGCGAAAATGAAAACCAGTGAAGGTGCGCGATGCGCAGCTACTGTGGACCAACATTTAATTTTATTCTGAAAATTTTCTACAGGATTAAAAAATTTGTTTGGAGATTTTTTGGTGAAAATCACCCAAAAGATATAGGGTCCATATCTCAGATCCAGTATCTCGAGGTGGAATATCTTTTTAAAATTTTGTGAGGGGCATTCTAGACCTTTTTCATTCCCTCCTAAACTCAAAATACAATCTAAATGGGTCATTTTGAGCGTAAAAGGGGTTTTAAATCCCATTCTAAGTCCTTTATAAGTTCTTGAAAAAGACTAGGGCTAAAGAGAAGAGGAGAGGAGCGAGGAATTGAGGAGTTCGAGGACAATTCTTTGAGGTTCATTGTCAAAAGCTTCATACCAGGTATGTAAGACTAAACTGAAGCATGAGATTATTCTCCCATATGCCCCATTGATGGTAATAGAGGAGCTGTGAGTCCGTAAGTCCCCATACATGTTTCTTGAATTACTTCTTGATTATTTTCTTGAAAATTTATCTATTACATGTATTTTTATATGTTAATGATCATCATAAACTTCTTTCCATCAATCTCGGATGGAGCCAAAGATTGACTATTTTTTGGCTTTGGAGTATGATGGAATAAAGCAAAATGG
>JAOTQJ010000007.1:9744879-9775417 GCA_025642045.1 Solanum sejunctum
ATTAATTTAAATTTTTTTTATTTTTTACTCCACCTTAGCCCCCTATCCTCGCATCCAAACCCAGCTCCACTCTCACTCCCATAAAAAAATTGAAAATATATATTTATAAATTTTAAAAATTTTAAATTTTTTTACCCACCTTGGACCGTATCCCCCGCCACCCCTAACCCTCCTGCCTTTACCCTCCCACTCTCAAAAAAGAATTTAAATGTTTACTTTTAAAAAATATTTTAAATTATGAAATATTTTTTTTAATGTCAAAAATTAGAAAATAAAATTCTTGAAGATTAGTATTAGAAAGAAAAAAAATTATATTTTAATTTGAAAAATAATGGTTTATAAATAAAGGGATATTATTACGGGTAAAAATGACAAATCAGCCTCTTTTTATCGTTGAAAGCGTCAGAAAAAGAGTATTAATGCGCCCTATTTTCGTGTGCAACACACAATTTGCCAGCTTAGATGGTTGTGCCTAATTGATAAAAAAACGAACAAGTTGGAGTGTCTATTTGTGCATTTTGAAAATTGAAGTTCTAACTTAAAATTCCGCTTCAAGTTAAGAGGTCAATTTATGTATTGTGCCAAATTAAAAATGAGGACATGTTAAAGAGATTGTTTATGTATTTTTAATTGATTTTTGCGTCATGTCATGACATTTGGAGTACACTCTCCCAATTTTGTTGATTCTTTGTACAAAAGTATCAAAATGAAACATGAAAATTAGAGTTGAAGAGTTAAAATGGAGTGTTAAATTAAAATTCAGAGACAAATTTAAGGGTCTGCATATATGTTTCGCCTAAAAAAATTGTAACAACAAAGTAACTTTTACGGAGAATTTTAGTAGCTTAGTTGATTGACTATCTAAACTTTCATCTTATTGGTTAGAATTCGATTCCCCGCATTATAATTGCCTCTCATTTTCCCTTCCCCTGTCCCCATTTTTTTTTAGAAAAACGAATAAATACTATTTTTAATATCAAGAATAGATGTATATATTAACTATTAAACTTAATAACTAACGAAAATGAATAGATTTAGGTTTTTTCCCCGCTTATAGAATCTTTTTGAGTCTGCGCCCAAAACCCTAGTGCTTGTTGCTGTTGACCCTTACCCTTCTGTTATACAGAGGAACCGCTGTCGAGTAGAATGAGAATTTTGGTATTGCGTTCTCATACTCCACAGCGTTTCTGTGTATAACGAAATGTTTTAGGGTCACTACTCCCTTCTGGATCTTCGTGCTTGAAAAACATTGATTTGTGTGAGTTTGGTGTCTATGAAACGAAAATTGCTCTATGTTTTATTGCTTTCTATTGGAATTTCTGAAATACTTGTGTTGTGTGACATGTTATTTTCATTTGCATATCATCTTTACTCTGCTGTTACTTGTTAATCCATTTTTGTATGTTAACCCTAGGAGCAGTAGCTTTAGTTCTCCTACTGAACTAATGTAGTACTATGATTTACGCCCAAAGCAAGTCTTTCTGAGTAATGGTTAGGCAGGGAAGATAACTGGGTTGTACCGTCCCTCTGGACTTTTTAGATTTTTTGTTTTTTCTCTATTTAGTAGACAATTGCACCAATGATTAGTTGGATGACTCAACTGTCTTGAGTATTGATACTTTGACACTTTAAGCCTTTAAGTGCACCGGCTATAGAACGTCTGCTTCAGTTTTGGTACAAAGAATTGTCACCTCATCATAGAATGCTCCCTTTGGGTATCATAAGTAGTTAAAGCACGTCGTACCCTCAAAATTTGATGCATAACCTTAGAGAAGGAGAAAAAGTAGACAAGAAGTTTGATGAAATAGTAAGGGATAACCCAAGAAGCACGTGTGGATTGCTGTACACTTAGGTGAACATTGTAATGTACCTTACCTGTTTTTATCTGAAGATTAATGGAATGATAATTGTGTATATGACCAAAACTTTCTACCCTCAATAGAAGTTGAGATAAGAAAGTGTGGCAGTTCTTGATGCCAGGGAAGGATCTCTAAGGTTATGGGTGGAGATGTATGCCATTGCAGGAGTGGGGAGGTGTAGTTATGGATGTAAATTGACATTTTTGGGCAGAATGGATTCATATTCTTGGTTTTTCGACTTTAAGAGGGTACAAATGATTTCTTAACATGAGAGGTTGCACTTAGTCCAAGTATTTTGCACTTTGGGTGAAGGAAACAAAACGAAAGTCTGGTCAAAATATGAGAGGCACCGGAGGATCATAGCCGTCAATATGGGCTAGGCTCGTTGGCCTAATCCCTTTTTGGAGCCCATTTTAAAAAATAGGCTTTTTAACCCGGCTCAAATAAGCTTGCTGATATGTGAGACTTTTGTAATATGAGTTATCTGGCTCATGGGCCGAATTAAAAAGTAATTAAAAATAAAAATAAAATAGAGTATTAAAATAATAAGATGTCAGTACATTTAAAAACTTTAAATATTAAAATTTAGATACAAATTATGTTTTTATAATATGTTAAAAGTAATGCTAATACCATGTAATATTGTCCTGTTACCATTTGTTTTAGTATTTCAAATTATAATTTAATTTAGAAATTTATAAAAAAAATATACTTGTAAAAATGTGGGCGGACCCAACAAGGCTCACAACCCACGTACTAATGGACTCGGCGAGCTTTTTTCTGGCCCATAAACAAATGGGTTAGCTCGACCTAATCCGTCAAATTCCAAAGCCTACATGGGTTCGCCCAGATGGGGTGGGTTAGCCCGTAGTGACAACTCTAAAGAGGACGATGCAAAACTAGTGGCAGAATTCAATGTCTCGTGATTTTGATTGTTACAAATTCTGTAATTAAAGCTCTAAAGTTAGAACTCTTATCATTTGTACAGCAACCGTTTCAATAATTTTAACCGTTTCCCAAATTGTACTGTACTTATCTTATGTTGAAAAAAGTTCAGTTACATATTCGGATTCACAATTTGCGGTTCCATTTTCTTATTGACATACAACTAACAATTCTTTTTCACTTTTCCTTCTGGTCTTAGACAAGAAGTCACTATTTTACGTGGATCCTTATTTTTTACAGGAAGGAAGAATCTAGCAGCACATGGAATCATTTTTGTGGATGAGGCTTCCTAAGTATATTTTGACTGATGGACATGCTTGTTAGACCTGTCTCTAGAAATAACCAGAACAAAGAGAAAAATTATCTTCAACAAACAATTAATAAGGAAAACTTGTATGCAGAAGAAGTGTCCCTAGCTGAATAGTGTTTGGACATATTTTCGAATGCAGTAAGTAATTGCTATATAGCATTTACTGGGAGTGATGTCGGAAAAGAAAAGTTTCTGCAGGCCCTGTCGTTAAGGGTTCTGGGGTTTTGGTAAGCGGGGGTCAGGACCTGATTGTTAAACTTTAAAGAACTCTTTCTATGGATCGAAAACAAAGGAAAGAGTTCAGCAAACTTCTCATAGCTCTATATTGTTCCAGGTGGACCGTAACATTGTGTCACTTTGACAAAAACTATATGTACTTTTCTAAATTATTATTATTGATATCCAAGTGCTTCAACTTCTATGGAATTTTTGTACAATATTGGCTTTGTTGGAGGAATTCTATTTGTCTGTGATGATAGTGATGCACATAAAGAGGCAGCGTCTTTTTCGCTTTATGAGTTCCTGAGGTATATGCATTTCTCTTTATCTTGGTAATCGCCAAAGTCATCTTCTCTCCCGGTTTTCTGTACCCAAAATAAAAGTACCTGCGCAACTTTTAGTTTCTTGTATTTAACCTTATTGGTTCTTTAGATGAGACTTTGAGGCCTTGTTTGAACATGTAGGTACTGAGATTGAATCTGCACTTCAATTTTTAGAGATTCCATGGATTCGTGGGCTTTCGTGACACATATTTTAGACACAGTAGGACAGAACCCCCAAATTGAGTGAACTAATTCAATAGCAAAATCAAGTCCTTTCTATATACTAGGAGTGAACAAGCTTCAATGATGTATTGTAAAATGACAAGACTCGCATTCTATTGAAGGTATATGATCAAACATAACTTCTTCAAAACAGGTAGAGAAGGATGCCCCAATCTGACAATGTGCTTCAATGGTAAAATTACACTAGAGCAACAACTGATCGAGGCACCCATGTGTCAACAATATAGAGATCATTAGATACATGTCCTTGCCAATAATCTGTTTTTGTTATAAGATCCTGAAAATACAATGATCAGGAAAGAATGAGATACAACAATTTTAGCTTAGGGTAAATCTACTCAAAGAGATCAGACTAAATGCAAGGTTATGTATACTTTATAGTTTAGCTAGATGACAAGGAAACAGATGAAGTGGGTTTAACAGTCCCCGATCCCTCAATGTTGCAGTTCAACTCATTAACCATAGTTATTGGACATGGTGCTTTGTGTGACCAAAAACTAAAGATGATTTTTGGATACCTGTCATGTGATTGATGGAACCAGAATCAATAACCCAACTTTTCAGGATACAATGCAACATTTATTACCTGACTCAGCATGAGCAGTGACTAGACTAGATCCTTTCACGGTTCCTGATATTGGGAGAGTCTGGCATACTCATCAGCTGAAAGTGTAATAGCAATTGCTAAAGGTGACTAGATAGAGCAAGTAGCAGTCTGAGTTGTTTGGTTGTGATTCTGTAGCTTCTTATAGTGCCACTTCATGTGTCCAGGTTCCTTACAACATTTACGTTACTGTTGCCTCTTTTGGTTTTTGTTCTTCCTCTCAGACCCCAGTACTATTTCTCACTCATTTGGTTTTGTGTATTCCGGTTTGCTGATTGGATGGATTACTCTCTATAGACAACAGTCGATTGAAAAAATCTTGGGGAGAGGTGTTCCCAAAATTAAGAGAGTTTGGGATTTGGCAGTCTCAAATTCTGATGGTAGTCCAGTTAGAAGGTTCAGTATTGTCACTTGTTCCCCCTCCACCTGTTGTACCTTGATGTCAGTATTGAATGGGAAAAGTGAAAACCATATTCAGTTCCTCATAAGTTTTCTTGAACTCCATGAGAGATGTAATGATGACTTAGCTTTCTTCTCAGCTCGAAAGAAAGCCTTACATGCTTAATAAATTCGAGAAAAATTTCCTCTGCCTGTATAAAGGAACTCCAAATAATTCATTAATTTCTTAGCTTAGCAAACTCACAGTGATAAACCAAAACAACAAGGTCATTATCAATAGAGTTGATAATTTTTCAAGAGTAGGTAGCATCCTCTCTCGTCCAAGCCTTTTTAATTTCATCAGTTGGAGGTTATTGAATAAGATGATCTTCCTTTTCTACACTTTGCTAGACTTAATTTCTTACTACAGTCTAAATAGTTACACCCATTTAATTTATATTCTGTGATCTTGGACAGTGCTGGAACTATCTCAGTCACAGTGCCTTTCTTATCAGCCATTTTCTACTAATAAATTGTCAGACAGGCAATGACTAACGAAGTAAACGACATTGTGTAGAAGTCCAAAGTCCAAACTGCATCAGCAATCAAGGTGGCAAGGTAACCAAAGCAGTGACCCTTAATAAAGTAGAAGGGAAACTATGGTGCAGAACGGATTGATACCACAACTAAAGTGACCAAAGTAACCAAAACAGCTACCAAAGTAAAGTCAACAAGAAACCTGTTATACCAAACAGTCTATTGAAAGCCAAATCAGAAATTCCTAAGTAAAAGAAGCTATCCAATTAGGATGGGAGCAGCAGGGATGCACCGGGAAAGGGAAACCGATCCTGGAGATTGAGATCGATTCTGAAGCTGTCGTTGCACATGCAGGCACGTGATGAGCAGATCAAGGTTGTAGGTGAAGTGTGAGAGCCAATCTCTTCACACTCAGGTGTCAGTGATGGCTCGTCCAGCTGTAAAATCTTCTGTACCGCCTCCTATGTTGGCAGTAAAATACAGGTATCACTCTAACATGACCAGTCAATGATCAGAAATTCTTTCACATGACAGAACCCAAGAGATCTAGCCTAATGTCTCTAAATACTACGAAACAAAGAGGAAATATACAAGGCAAGATGTACAATGGTACAAGATATATGCTTATAGAATCTGCTCCTACGATTCTTCTAAATATACAAGGCAAGGAAATATTTACAGCTCATGCTATAATACTTTTAACGTATCTTTAGATTTTCAATATGGATATCATTATAATGCATTGATGTTAATGGTTTGAAACGAATGATCTAGTCTATGTTACAGCTGAATTGATTCGATCTGAAGATCAAGGGGATTCGCTTTAGTTTCAAGCTATATGATCAAGAGAATTTACTTTTACTTCAAGTCTACTAATTATATCCTTCAATTCAACTAAACTGATTTATATGAATTGGTTACATTAGTTCTTATTTTAGTGCTAAACCAATCTGATTAAGGTTTCAAGTTCCTTGCCTTAACAGACATTAGGTTCAGTCGTACTCAAGTAAAACTTACTCATATCTCTATATTGAATCAGTTCAGGATTCAATCTAGTTTATTCCCTGATTTCCTTGTTTCTAAATGAGTATTCTTGCATCATTAAGATTCTTCAAACTGCAGGAATTCTGCCTTGAAAACGATACAAAAATCAAGGATCACACTTTTAGTTGGAAAATCTGCTTCAATCCTAATGGTAGCAATTTAAAGATTGACAAAATTCCACTATCAACTCAGTTTCCTGAACAACTTCCTTTTGTTTTCTGTCTTAGCCAAATTAAGGTGTATTTCAGCTACTTTAGAATTAAGATTAATCAATATATGGTCTCAGATTGTTATCAGTAGCTGTGCACAGAAAATTTTGATCTATGGTATCTTGGCCTATATGGAGGCAACCTGAGAGCATAGTGGTATTTTGTTTGCTAATTGAATTTCCAATATTTGGTAACCACTGTTTAATCTTTCATGCCATGTCCCTGCTCTCTCTCATGTGCGTGTGGGCACAGTCAAAAGGCAAAGCACACACTGGCAGCTGAAACGTGTGTATATTCCGTAGTGACAGGCCAAGCGAGATGATAGTTTTCTGTGAAGTTGTGATTTAGTTTGAGCTGGGAAGTCATGAAATCTGAGTGCAGTAATAATTTTGATATGTTGCTATCTCAAAAAGAATTATCTCTCTGCACTTTTATTTTCACTACTTCAAGTGTAACTTCTGTTATGCTCCTCTATATGAAGAGACTGTATTGTCTCATATGAGACATCCCTCTAATTATTTGTTTACTCTTCTCTATCGTAGGTTGTGGGTTTGCACTGGTAAGGATTCTTGTTGAATTTTGCATCCATTACTTATTAAAGTTTCTCTGAATGCCTGATTACCTTAATAATATTCCATAGCAGGCATACCCTATACAACCACAAGAGCTTGATGAAATTAAACATCTATCGGGAGTAGTGTGTTCATTATTTACCTTATACCCAGACATGGATCCCTTGTAAAATCTTAATTTTTCCTGCCAGTAAAGGTAGCAGCCATGCCGAATTTAATGCAGGATTAGTGAAGAAGTCATTTTGATAACTGGATGGAAGACTCTATGCTTCAGATGATCAAACTGTCATTCTCGTCCTTTTTAGACTGGGAGAGGTGTTGCGTGGAGGACATTTTCATCTCGTGTGGAATGCTTCTGTGATGACACATCCTGATAAACTACAACCCATACTCTTGGCTGTTCTACTATTTGTGTGCAAGGTACTATTGCTAGAAATTGTCTATATAGTCGAATCCTATTAGTTCCAATTCAGAAAGAATGATAAAAGGGAGCAGATGCTATTGGACTCCATATTAATGACAATGAGGGGGCATCATCCAAGTTTCAAGGTTGCCTCAGAAGAAAACAGAGGGCAGTAAGCAGTTGAACTGAGCAAATTCTCTGTGCCTCGGAAAAGTTAATTCTCTTCATGGGGCACCAGCAGCTAGTACTCCATCTTAGACTGGAAGTGAGGGACTGGATGTGAGCCAATGCAGTAGCATCTATTGGTAAATTCTGACCTTGTGAGGTGGTCAAGTAAGCAAATGTGTGCTCAAGAAAGAAAACAAGCAAGCCAGAAAGAGTGTGAGAGCAAAGGTGTGAAATAGAAGAGAGAAATAGAGAGAGTAACTGGAGTAGGAGCGAAAGAAAAACTGAGTGCAAAGATTTGTCAGACCGAACATATCTTTTACAATAGTAAATTCAAGTTATAAACAATCAATTGTAGTCAACAATATTGACATGCTTTGGGAGGGTACCCTTGGTGTCGTTAGCACTTGAAGAACCACTGTTGAGTCCTCGAGAGAACCACTTGGTCTCATCATCATATCACATTCAACAACAAAAGTAAATACTCAAGTAATGACTATGAATTAACCAAATAATTGAATTTCGATCAATAATAGTTTCCAATGAACAAAGTTGGAAAGTACATATCAATTTACTATCACTAATCAATATCTATGAAGCCTCTAATCCAAGTCTAGAAGATGCCAAGACAAGTCCCGGACTACCTTAAGAGAATACTACTAATCAAGATGAAATAAAGAAGGCTCCTTCGAATTGCAAAGAGAGCTCACCAAATTCAGAATGTAAAGATTGGTTCTCAACGATGAGCTTGTTGAGTGTTTCTATCACTTGTATCTGCATCATAAACGATGTAAATCTGAATGGACGTCAGTGCATTGAATATATTGGTGTGTAAGATGGCTAAACAATAGGTAAGGCTCAATACAATTACTCTCAATAATCTCAGTCAATCAACAATTCCACTCAACAAATCTATTCAATCAACTCAATCAAGGATGCAAGATTTTTATAATAAAGTAATGCTCCTAAGAGGACGTTAACATGTGACTCAGTCAAATCATTTATGCACAATCAAGAAGTTTCTCTAACTGACAACCATCACAGATGAGTTGGTGATGATATAACATTTGCATCACAGATAAGCTAGGCTGCCCATACTCTTTGCCTTTCGGCTCAAGGCGTCTACCACCACGTTCACCTTGCTTGAATGATAGATTATAGTCAAATCATAATCTGCTAGGAGCTCAATTCAGTGCCTCTATCAGGAATTAAGGTCCCTTTGGCTCAAATGTAATAAAGGTTGCAGTGGTCCGTATAAATTTCATAGTGGACCCCGTATAGGTAGTGCTGCCACCATCATGGGTGTGAAGACAATCAGTATATCATGAGTCGGGTTGTTGCATTCATGTGGTCTCAGTTGTCGGGAGGCATAGACAATGACTTGACCCTATTGCATCAAAACAATTCAAAACCAACACTGGATGCATCACAATATATATTAAAGCTCACACCCTTAAATGGAAAGGGTTAAGATAGGTGCAGTGGTGAGTAACTTCTTGAGCCTTTGAAAGCTCAACTCACACTCCTCGGACCACTCAAAAGGGATACCCTAACTAGTCAATGGGGCAGCAATGGTAGAAAACCCTCAACAAAGCAATGGTAATTCCCATCCAAACCAATGAAAGCCTGTATCAATGTGATCTTTGTAGGCCTAACCCATCTCAAATGGCCTCAATCTTGGCCAGATCGACTAGAATTCCCTCTTTAGACACCATATGTCAAGTGCTGAACATGATTATCCCTGCTATGCTAGTATACTAAAATATCATCGATGAATACGATCATAAAGGAATCAAGATGGGTCTAAGTACCGAGGTCATCAAGTCCATAAAGGCAGTAGGGGCATTAGTACCAGAAACTCACAGTTGCCATAGCGGGTCCAAAATGTGGTCTTAGGGACATTGACTGTCCTAGTCCTCAACTAGTGGTAATTGGATCTTAGGTCAATCTTGGAAAACACAGCAGCACCCTGAAGCTGGTCAAGTAAATCATTAATGCGAGGCAGGGGGTAACAATTCTTCATTGTCACCTTGTTAAGTTTTTTATAGTCTATACACATCTACAAGGTCCTGTCATTCGTCTTACCAAATAGGATAGAAACACTCTCATGGAAATACACTCGAAGGAATAAACCCTTTACCCAAGAGGTGCTCAAACTGAACACTGAGCTCCAAAAGTTCTATAGGAGCCATCTGATAGGGTGAAACTGAGATGGGCTTATGTCATGACCCAAGCCTAGGCCTAGACATGACAAGGCGAATGGGGAACCCAAAGAAACTCTAAACAAGCCTCTTAACTTACCATTACACATCATTGGTCGCGGAAGCATACAAAGATGTAAAGAGTAATAATAGGGCAATGGGACTAAGGGAACTCATATAAACATTATAAACAAGAGACAAGAGTCAAGCTCATCATAAGTACATAGTATGTCTAACAAACACCTCAAATACATAGATATAGCAGGGGCCAAGACAAGCTACCGGGCTTACCCTCATAGTTAACCTAGAGCATAAGAAAGATGTCTCATTACAAAGATAAGATCAACATAAACCGAAGTCCCCAGAATGGAGGAGGATGATCAACTTGGGCACACTCGGAATAGCACCGTCTAGCCACGTGAAGGAGGATGATCAACTTGGGCACTGGTCTTTACATGGTGATATCATGTAGGCAAGAGTATGTGTTAGTACGTTTGAATGTACTAAGTATGTGAGATACAATGCAACAAGAGATAAGCATCATAATCCAAAATGCATAACAATAGACAATAGGCATAATATAACAATATGACATGAATGATCAATCCATAAGTAAAATATGCTTAAGTAAATTATACTCATATAAGATATCATATGTGAGGAGGAGACCAATCTAGATTGCCAAGATATAAACCCCTTAGGGTTGGTGACGATAGCACCCACCATCCTAGTGTGTGAGGTACAAACTCCTCATCAAGGTTAGTGATGATCGCACCCATCACCCTAGTGGTTGAGCATTCAACCCCTCAGCTGGGTTAGTGATGATCGCACCGATCACCCTAGTGGTTCAACATTCAACCCCTCAACTGGGTCCCAGAATTGGGCATGGTCTACCACAACGCTTTAGATAGTATTCTTTATGTACATAAACTCATTTAGTCATCATATAGTCACTCATATCATATCTCATACTTTAGACCTTTATTTCCTTAAGAAATCATAACTGGACATTTTGTCAAACACCTTGGGGGTGTGTAATGGCGGTAAAAGAGCTTGCAATTTAGAGATGAAATCATGCAGAAAAATCAATGGTAAAATCTTTAATGAACACCTTGCAACACCTCCAAGACATTCATATTAAAACTCCTTATCACATCCAACACTAGATCCAAGATTTGAAGCTCAAAACATGCTAAAGCAACCATACTTTCATGAACTAAAATTATTGTGCAATAAAATTCTCAATCTACAAGATCCACATGTAAAATCAACTATAAATCATGCAATATTAAGTAAAAGAAGGTTTAGACGCCATGTGTGAAAGAACACAATGGTTCAACATTACATACCTTAGCTTTTGTGAAGTTTTGAAGAAGACTTTAATGGCGATTTGAAGCTTGGGTGAGGTTCTTGAAGAAATCCTTGAGATTGACTTTGAGTTTGGGACTTGAATTTAGGGTTAGAAATGAGTCTAAGTGTTTGAGGAAATATTGGGAAATGTTTTTGGGTGATACGAGGGTGAAATAAAGCTAAGCATAGGTGAAAATATGTTTGGAAAAACTTAGGTCCAATACTTAGAAAAATCTGGGCAAACTAGGAAAAGATAGTGCAAAAATAACACCTCTCCGCGTCACGGAGAGATCGTGGATGTTCTCTGGAAATCGCAACAAGCAAAATTTCATAATTCAGTTCCTTTGCTTTAAAATTGAGGTTAGACCCTTGTCACTCTTATTTGGACCCCCTGAACAGGAATATGAAGTCGAATTTCAAAATTTCAAACAAATTTTTAGATATATGGAAAACAAGATTTCGGGTACTTCCGAGGCACATTTTTAGGAACTTTTTGGGGTCATTTCAATATCTCCCCCTTGGGAACATTCATCCCCGAATGTAGAAGAGGCGTACAAGACAAGAATTGTCATGAACAAATTAGCCCCAACATGAATGCCACATTACATTTTAAACATCACTTTCAAAATGTCATCATAAGTGTGAAATCATCATAAATTTCCAACTTAACATGAATGTAAATGAATGATATAGGGGCTAAAATGTAAGACTTGAAGTCACATAGGGGACTTAGAATTAGTAACTTAAGATTGAGTGGAGTGGAAGAGATAAGGATACCGATTTTGCATGTCCTCTTCGGTCTCTCAAGTAGCACCTTCAACTTGTTGGTTCCTTCAAAGGACCTTAACGGATGCGAATTCTTTGTTCCTCAATCTCCATACTTGTCTATCTAGAATCTGGACCGGAACCTCCTCATAAGTCAAGTTATCCTCAACAACACCTATAACATCAAGATGTACAATAGCATTAGGATCACCAACATATGTTCTCAACATAGAGACATGAAACATCGGATGGACTAAATTCATCTCACTAGGCAACCTCAACTTATAAGCCACATTACCAACCCTCTTTATCACCTCATAAGGACCAACATACCTAGGACTCAATTTCCCTTTCTTACCAAAATGAACCATACCTTTCATCAGAGAAACCTTCATATAAACCCAATCACCCACTTGGAATTTTAGGTCTCTTCTTCTTACATCGGCATAGGATTTTTGACAACTTTAGGCTGTCCTCAACCTTTCCCTAATCATCTTTACCCCTTCTCAAGAGCATCCAAAACCAGATCCGACCCCAATAAAGCCACCTCTCCAACCTCAAACCATCTCACTAGTGATCTACAACGTCTCCCATAAAGAGCCTAAAATGGAACCATACCGATGCTAGAGTGATAGCTATTGTTGTAGGCAAACTCAATCAATGGAAGATGGTCGTCCCAACTACCTTTAAGCTCCAAGACACAAGCCCTAAGAATATCCTCAAGTATTTGAATTGTCCTCTCGGCTTGGCCATCCGTTTGAGAGTGGAAGGTCGCGTACTAAGGTGAACTTTGGTACCAAGACCCTTTGAAAAGACTTCCAAAATTAGAAAGTAAATTTGTGCACCACGATCTGATATAATGGATAAGGGAACCCCATGCAACCTTACCAACTCATGGATGTACAACCTTGCATACTCTTCAGCCCTATATGTAGTCTTGATCGGTACAAAGTAAGCCGATTTCATCACTCTATCAACCACCAACCATATAGAGTCAAGACCTTTCTAGTCTTGGGAAACCCAACCACAAAATCCATATTAACTACCTCCCACTTCCAAGTAGGAGGGTTAGGCCACCCGTCCTTTGATGTTCGACTTTGACTTGTTGGCAACTGGAAATAAATTTAGCAATGTCCCTTTTCATGCCTCTCCGCCATCGATACATATCCCTCAAGTCTCTATACATTTTGGTGGAACCAGAGTGGATAGAATAAGAGGAATTATGGGCTTCATCAAGAATTTTCTCCCTCAAACCATCAACACATGACACACACCTCCTAACTTGGTATCTAATGGCCCTATCTCCCCTTTGGGAGAAAACCTCTATTTTGCCCTCTTTCACTAAGGCCTTCAGTTCAAGCAAGGAGGAGTCTATATCTTATTTTGCTATAACCTCATCAACTAAAGAAGATTTAGAACCATCAACCACAAAAACACCATCACCCAGATCTTCCAATCTCACCCTAATCTAGCCAACCTATGCATCTCCCTAGCCATCTCCCTTTCACCATCATCCACATGAGCTAGGCTACCCATGGACACCCGACTTAAAGCATACGCCATAATATTTGCCTTACCCGAATGGTAATACACACTCATGTCATAGTCCTTAAGGAGTTCTAGCCACCTTCTTTGTCTCAAGTTAAGTTCTTTTTGAGTGAAGACATATTGAAGGCTTTTATGATCGGTGAAGACATCAACATGCACCATATACAAATAATAACACTAAATCTTTAATGCAAACACCACGACGGCTAATTCAAGATCATGGGTAGGGTAGTTCTTTTTATGTACTTTGAGTTGTCTAGAAGTATAGGCTATGACCTTATCATTTTGCATTAGTACACAACCCAAACCAACTCTAGATGCATTACAATACACAACAAATCCCTCAATCCCATCCAGTAGTGACAATATAGGAGCGGACACAAGTCCATCTTTCAATGTTTGAACACTTTTCTCATATTCATCGGTCCACACAATCGTAACCTTCTTTTGAGTCAATTTTATCATAGGAGAAGCAATGGAGAAGAACCATTTACAAACCTTCTATAGTAACCCGCAAGGCCCAAGAAACTCCTAATGTCCGACAGGGTCAATGGTCTAGGTCAATTCCTAATCACATCGATTTTCTTAGTATCCACTTTCATACTATCCCCCAACACTACATGACCCAAGAATACAACCTCCTTCAACCAAAATTCACACTTGTCATACTTAGCATACAATCTCTCTTCCCTCAATCTTTGCAACACAACCTTCAAATGACCCATATGCTCCTCCCTACTATGTGAATAGATCAAAATATCATCAATAAAGACCACAATAAATGAATCTAGGTATGACTTAAAGACCCTATTCATTAGGTCCAGGAAGATGCCGACGCATTAGTCAATCCAAAGGATATCACCACAAATTCATAATGCCTATACCTAGTCCGAAAGGCCCTTTCTAGAATATCACACTCCCTCCACCTTACTTGATGGCACAAAGATCAATCTTAGAGAAAAAACTATCCCCTTGCAATTAGTCAAACAAGTCATAACTCCTTGGAAAAGGATATCTATTCTTTATAGTGACCCTATTGAATTGCAGGTAGTCAGTCCACATTCTAAGTGACCCATCGTTTTTTACAAATAACACCGGTGCACCCCAAAGTGATCGACTAGGTCTAATAAATACCTTCTCCAACAAATCTTTCAATTGTTCCTTTAATTCCTTCAACTCCTCCGGGGCCGTATGGTAAGGGGAATGGAGATAGGTTGGGTGTCGAGAAGGGGATTTATGCCAAAATCTATCTCCCTTTCGGGGAGGTACACTGGGAAGGTCATTTGGGAAGACATCAAGAAATTCATTTACAACCAGAACCAACTCAATAGAAGGGACTTTGGACTCCACATCTTTGACTCTCACAAGATGATGCAAACACCCCTTGGAAATCAACCTATGGCCTTTAATGCATGTGTTGAACCTACCCCTCACTACTACATCATAACTTTTCCACTCAACGACGGGTTCATTTGGAAATTAAAACTTGACCCGATGGGTTCTACAATCGATAGAAGTATAGTATGCATGCAACCAATCTATCCTAAGGATAACATCAAAATCAATCATATCTAATTCAACAAGATCACAAGGTAAGATTTTATGCAAGATGCAAACCGAACAATTTCTATACACTCTCCTAGCAGCAATAGAGACACCAATAGTGGTAGACACCTCATATGATTCATGCAATAACTCTGACTCAATGTGAAACTTTTTAGCAACAAAGGAGGTAATAAAGGAAAGGGTGGCACCCGGATCACTCAGATCATATACATCAAGATCAAAGATTTTCAATGTACTGGTAACAACATTGAGGACCTCACCAACCACTTGCCTCCCATGTAGAGCATAGAATCGATTGTGCCTTGGGGCACCACCTTGAGGACCACCTCTACCCAATGGAATCACACTTGCACCCCGAACCTTGCCACAACTTCTAGGACAATCTATCTTCTTGTGACTAAGCTCCCCACATTCAAAACATGCATTCGAACCTTTCAAACATGGGCCCTTATGACCCCCTCCACATCTAGGACACGCATCATTAGGAGCCATACCAACAACACCTTGAGGCCTAGGGAAGTCATTGGCAAACCCGCTATTAGTAGCATAAGGAGGCCTTTGGCCTTGAAATCTAGCACCCTTGTGGAACTTACCCTCAAATCGGGCCCTCTTGGCCTCATGACCCCTCTTCTTTATCAACTTCTCATCCTCTATTTGATAGGCATATGTCATCGACCGAGATAAGTCCATGTCACTAATAAGCAAGGCGGACCGACACTCCTCACTTACCAAATTGGAGACACCCATAACGAACTTATTCATCCTTGACATAGAGTCGGCCACTAAGTGAGGAGTATACTTTGAAAGTTGATTAAATTTGAGGGCATATTCCATCACACTCATACCACCTTGTTTCAAGTTCATAAACTCAACCAACTTTGCTTCCTAAGCTCAAGAGGCAAGAACTGATTAAGGAAGGCCAATTTGAATTCCTCCCAAAGCACCACATAGCCATTACCCTTCTCACCTTTCTATTGATCAAACCAAATTTGGGTCACCCTCTTGAGTTGGTATGCTGCCAAATCTTCCTTCTCATTTGACCCAACTCCTATGATCGACAAGATTTTGTGGATTTCATCAATAAACTCTTATGGATCCTCATCTACCTTTGTCCCATGGAAAATCGGAGGATTTATCCTCATGAAGTCTCTTACCGGAGCTCCCAAGGTAGTAGCATAAGGGGCTTGGGCTCCTTGTTGGACTTGGTTGGCCACCACTTGGGTAAGCATAGTAAGAGCATCCTGGAACTCACCTTTTATAGGTTGCTCCTCGGGAGTTTGGGCCCGTCTTCCTCTAGTATTCGACATGATCTAACATAGGAAAGAACAATCATTAAGGGGGAATACTTATCACAACTCTATAGCACAACTTAGGATATGAAGAAGGGAAATATTTTCTAAAATGCCTCATAGCCTCTTATTCATAGTCATGGCGCGCTTTAACCATGAATAGGACTCTAATCAGCGTGGTGTGTTGGACTCCGAGGATCTATCAACCTAGTGCTGTGATATCAAGTTTGTCATCACCCAAGCCTAGGGCCTAGACGTGACATGATGAATGGAGAACCCAAAGGTACGCTAAACAAGCCTCTTAACTTGCCATTACACATCATTGGTCGTGGAAGCATACAAAGATGTCAAGAGTAATAATAGGGCAATAGGACTAAGGGTTCTCATATAAAAATCATAAACAAGAGACAAGAGTCAAGCTCATCATAAGTACATAGTATGTCCATCAAACACCTCTAATATAAAAAGCTACCGGGCTCACCCTCATAGTCAACATAGAGCATAAGAAAGATATCTCATTACAAAGATAAGATCAACATAAACTGAAGTCCCCGAAATGGAGGACTCACTAACACACTTGGAATAGCACCGTATAGCCGCGTGGAGGAGGAGAATGATCAACTTGGGCACCGATCCTATATGGTGATATCATATAGGAAAGAGTATGCATTAGTACATTTGAATGTACTAAGTATGTGAGATGCAATGCAACAAGAGATAAGCATCATAATACAAAATGCATAACAATAGGCACTAGGCATACTATAACAAGATGACATGTATCATCAATGCATAAGTAAAACATGCTTAAGTAAATCATGCTCATATAGGATATCATATGTGAGAAATCATAACCGGAAATTTTGACAAACACCTTGGGGGCGTGTAATGGGGGTAAAAGAGCATGCAATTTAGAGATGAAATCATGCATGAAACTTAGTGGTAAAACCTTTAATTAACACCTTGCAACAACCCCAAGACATTCATATCAAAACCCCTCATCAAATACAACATTAGATCCAAGATTTAAAGCTCAAAATATGCTAAAACAACCATACTTTCATGAACTTAAATCACTGTTCAGTAAATTTCTCAATATACATGACCCACATATAAAATCAACTTTAAATCATACAATATTAAGTAAAAGAGGGGTTAGGCACCATGGGTGAAAGAACCCAATGGTTCAACACCACATACCTTAGCTTTTGTAAAGTTCTTGAAGAAGACTTTAATGGAGATTTAAAGCTTGGGTGAGGTGCTTGAAGAAATCCTTGAGATTAGCCTTGAGTTGGGGACTTGAATTTAGGGTTAGAAATTAGTATTAGGTGTTTGGGGAAATATTGGGGAATGTTTTTGAGTGATATGAGGGTGAAATAAAGCTAAGTGTAGGTGAAAATACATTTGGAAAAACTCAGGTCCAACACTTAGAAAACTCTAGGCGAACTAGAAAAAGACAGTGCAGAAATAACATTTCTCCGCATCGCCGAGAGGTCGTGGATGCTCTCTGGAAATTGCACCAAGAGAAATTTCATAATTCGATTCCTTTGCTTTAAAATCGAGGTTAGACCCTTGTCACCCTAATTTGGACCCCCTGAACAAGAATATGAAGTTGAATTTTTGAAATTCCATATAGATTTTTAGATATATGGAAAAAAGATTCTGGGCACTTCCGAGGCACGTTTTCGGGCACTTTTTGGGATCGTTTCAACTTAGTTCCCAGCTCCAAATCTATGTCAAAATCAATGCCTCTATCTGAAGATAGGCTTGGTAGGTTGGTAGGAAACATATCAATGAACACCCAAACCATAGGTAAAGAATCAATAGAAGGAGGTTCACTAGAAACATAATAAACACAAGCCAAATAAGCTAAACACCCCAAGAGATTAACCACTCGGCCCGCATAGAAGATATAATCCTCGTCTGTGTGTGGGTATAAGGACCACCCTGCTAGAAGACCGAGGGAATACTAGGAAAAGGTAAAGTAATAGTCTTGGCATAACAATCCAAGACAATGATGAGAAGATAACTAGTCCATGAACAATATAATATCAAATTCAAACATATCAAGCAAAATAGGATCTGCTCGTGTATCATGACCTTGAATAGTCACCACATAATATCTACATACCTGATTCACCACCAAAGAATCCCCAACTAGAGTAGATATATGTAATGATACCTCTAATAACTCCAAAACAATAGCCATATTAGGAACAAAATATATAGATACATAAGAGAAAGTAGAACTTGAATTAAATATGGCTAAACGAGTCTACTGGCATATAAGGATAGTACTTGTAATGACATCATTTGATGTCTTAACCTCTGCTTTAGCCAAAGCAGCATAAAAGTGGTCCTGTTGGCCTCCACCTTGACCATCTATCCTACCTCCGTGGCCTCGTGGTTGGTTTGTACCTCCTCCTACTTGAGTCTAGACTCTACCTTCGTGGCCTTGTATCAAAGCCCTATCTCCTCAACCTTGAATCTGACTTCTATCCCCGAGTAGAGATGGTACAGTTGATATGGGCCTAGCTAACCAAAGGCATTCCTAATGCTAATGATCAAGTGAGCTAAAAATATAACACCCCAAGTTGAAAGCCCCATGATCACTAGACCATAATAAGTAGGTAGTGAATCTGATCCTCTCGAGCTCTGCTTGGGACCAGGACCGCTTTGGCATGGCTGGCTACCCTATGAAGTGGGTAATACCACCTGAAAAGCCCAGATAGACTGACCCTGCTAGAATCCACCCCGAGGGAACCTCCAACAGGACCTATCATAGATATCTCTGCCCCAAGTCTGGGAGCCACTATAGCTGCCCTAATACCTGCTCCTCTTGTCGTTGTCCCCTTAAGCTTAGCATTGAATGTGTTCCATAGTGCGAGCATGATCAACTACATCTTGAAATGAGTAGCTCGTCGAGACTAAGTGCTTCGTATCCACCCTCAGCAGAAATCTCAACCCATGCACAAAGCATTTGACTTTCTCCTTCTCAGTGAGTAAGATCATCGTGGCATATCGGGATAATTAATAAAATTAGGTTGTGTATTATGAGACCATCATAGCACCCTACTCCAACCTTGTAGATAGATCTCAAAGGCGATCCCTGACGCTCCACAGGATATACCTAGCCAGAAAAGCCTAAAAAACTCCATCCATGATAGTAGGGGCGATCTGACTAGTTGAGTCTATAGGTAGCAGTGCCACCACTGCCTAGCTAGACCACGAAACTAGTGGGTGATGAAGTTGAGTCCTCTGCACTCCAGAAGGCTAAAAGGCTAAAATTGCTCTAGTAAGTAGTTAGAAACTCCATGGCATCCTTGTCGGTGGCTCCAGAAAATATTGAGGGTGATAATTCTGGAATATCCCCAACATCTTCTTCTCCTATAGTGACCTGGCACCCCTTGGGGAGGTTGGATGGGGTACAACAAATGGTGAGGGTGGCTGATCCTTAGAAACTGATGGGGCAGGCTAGTCCTATTATGTTGGCATGTCAAGAACTAGGGTGGGGGCCTATTATATGCCTCCTAAGGTTGTTAGAAATTGAAGAATAGATGCCTGTACAGATGGAAGCATGACTAGTGCTATTGGGGGCTATGACAGGGGTGGCCCTTCTGATTGTAGTGGAATAGGAGCGTCCTGGTGCCCCTCTGTGTGCTCTGAGACCGCATCTCTGTCATGTGCTGGTGTTGAACTGTGGGGTGGACCTCTTGGAGCCATAACATATGAAAGAGTGAAACAAGTGATCCTTCAGGAAACCAATAAGACACACACTACATGAACGAATATCTCTTTATCGATCTGCAAGATTCTACTAGATGTAAGTTCTATACGAGTGAGGCCAATGAAGTTGGTGCTCTCATACCAACTTGTCACAACCCAATTTCTTAGGTGGTGATGGCGCCTATTGTAACCCAGCGATAGGCAAGCCAATTGGTAACCCAGAACTGTATGTAATGGGTATGGGGGGGGGGGACTAACAAAATATAATCATATAACAACAATATATAAGAATAAAGACTGAAACTAATTTTATATATATGAAACCCTCCCAGAACCTGGAAATCACTAGCACAAAGCCGCTATACACAAAAATAAGGAGTACAAGTCCCAAAAGTGGAC
The DNA here is from genome assembly GCA_025642045.1 of Solanum sejunctum. Classification (NCBI taxonomy): domain Eukaryota; kingdom Viridiplantae; phylum Streptophyta; class Magnoliopsida; order Solanales; family Solanaceae; genus Solanum; species Solanum sejunctum. The sequence goes on from JAOTQJ010000007.1 coordinate 9,765,535, forward strand.
CAAAATATACATAAGATCCGTCTAGTCTAAAAATATACACACACAGACGGGCCACTAAGTTAAAGGAGATAGAATGATCCAAATACGTCAAATGCTCACCCTAGCCTTTGGTGTGGGTTACTTCCAGCTAGATCAATGAGCCATGGTGACTTGTGCTCGGACCTGCATCATAAAAATAGATGCAGAGTATAGTATAAGTACCAGGACAATAGGTACTCAGTAGGCTTCACAGGCCGATTGAACACGAATGGTAAAAATAATATGAAAAAGGAGGAATACACCTAAACAGAGTCAATAAGCTGCCAAGAGTAAGAAGCTAACTATCATAGAAGTAAGGTAAGTTTAAATGTAAAGCTATGCTACCTATACTCGACCAGAACTGTATAAGCCCGACGAGACATCGGAGAACTAATAATACAAGGAATCAAGAAGTAATAAAACTGTTGTACTGAAAACCATGAACCAAAACCAACCCTAAACAATGATGAATTGAGGGTAGAAGACTTGTAGAAACTAGATATCGAGGACACGATAAATGCTATCAGATGCTCGCCCAATAAATAAGGGAGGTTAAGGTTGAGACTACTGCGACTCTAATGCTCACCTAATATATGAAGAGGCTGAGGTTGGGACTACTACTACCTACATGCTAACCAGATATATAAAGGGGGCTGAGGCTAGGACTATACTACCTGGATGCTTACCAAATATATGAAAAAGGCTAAGCCTGGGACTACTACTATCTAGATGCTCTTCATATATATGAAGGGGGCTGAGACTGAGACTGAGACTATTGTTACCCGGATGCTCATGATTATAAGAAAGGGGCTGAGGCCGGGACTATTTCTACCCATATTCTCGCCTAATAAATTAGATGTGTCTAATTTCTCTTTCCTTTTATCCATATGCTAAAAGTTACTAAGAATTTCCTTCCACAACAAATGTAAGCTAATGTGACCATTTAATCATCGATTGGAAGCCAGAAATAACATTAATATAAGACCTAACTCTATAAACGTTCCCAAAATCCATCATATGTAGGGAAATATGAATAATAGAGTGATACTCGGGCAAGTTGCTTCCTAGCTAAGTTTCACCTACTAATCACTTGTCTGCTATGCCACACTAAAAGGATCTAGGCTAGCCGAACGATGTTAGGGTTTCTAAAGCAAGTTTTGATATCCTATACTAAGGTCATCATACTTCACAATACTAATAATAGGAAACCAAAAATAATAAAAATAGGGTTACCAAGAAACAACAGGGATCACATGCTCACAATTACGCCCAGGTACCTTAAACGAAAACATGCTTCAAATACTAAAGCTCATAAATAATCTACTCAACCACAACTATTTCAACAACTTCACATACTATCAGAAATCCAGAATTTACGAGGAACAATACTACTAACAATGGCACAAGCTAACAAGACAGAATAAGTAGTTACGATTACCCAAAAATACTGATAAGGCCTATTTTATGAATTCTAATACCTTAGCTAAGTAAACTAGCTACCTTGCTCGAGTTTCAATCAATTCAAATCACGCTAACCAGCTCAATCTAAAAAAAGGAAAATTGTAGCCTACCTATAGGCCGATCATGCACGCTCCAACTCACTCCGCTAGGGCTTTTTCCTTTTGAACGACTTTTAAATGCTGTCATGCAAATCAAAAATATATTAGCAATGTCATGACAGTCGTTTAGACACTAAAATCATAAGAAGCAAAGCCGAATCAATTTTAGAGCCTAAAAAGAAAAATATGGGACCCGCATTAGAAATTCCAAAATTGACCCCAAAATCAATCCCAAACAGTATTCCCCACTCTATCAATAATACAAAAGCTAAATTTAATTCGAAAACCCACATGAAACGAGCACACAATCAAAATCCCAAATTTAGCTACAAAAAATCAAGAAATGACAGCAACTATAGGGGGAACTTTTACCAGAAACAAGTTTTGAAATTTGAAACAAATCACCCCACGATGATCCTTGCGGAATTTCACCCAATATAGACTTAAGAATCATTGGAAATGGATAACTACAACTCAAAATATAGCCTCTCAAAATCACCCAAAAAATCCAATCTAATATTCATCACACAACATCCATAAACATGAACCTGTAATGAAGCCTTAACTTTAATTAGTGATGTTGCCAATGCGTTTCTCACAAAAGTTTCTTGAACTTAAGCCTTTGAATCACTAAATTTGAGCTCAAAATGAGGAACAAATCATCTTTAAAAAGTATGCATATGAGCTGACCGAGCAAGTGCTGAAATTATAAGGACACACGAGTACCGCTATAGTCACCCAAGTGGTCGCTATAGTGACCCACCACCAAAAGGGTGGGTCTTGTTATAGCACGCCCTTAGTTGCTATAGCGAGTCAGGGGTCACTATAGCGACAACACAAGGTTCTCAGCTGAAATAACTAACACTATAGCGACAACATGAGGTTCTCAGCTGAGATAACTAATTTTTCCAACTCCTAATTTTTGACGGGGTGCTCAGAATTCATTCGGGACCCCATGCATGCAAATGAACTATACTACCCGACCAAATTCAATGTTTTGAATTCAATGGTGTAATCAAAATTTTCATACGAGGTCATTTCAATTGATTGTGTATCCCACTCCCACAACTATTTTTAGCCAACTTCCACCGAGGGGCCCAAAATGAGCCCCTAAGTCTCGAGAACTGAACGAATGGCCATTTTTGATCAAACTCGACATTTCGACTGTCAAAATTTTCATTCGGGCATGTTTTCCAAAAATATTGACCAAAGTCAACCATTGGCCAATTCTAAAGTTGGAAATGCAAAGTTTCGGTACAAATTCACACGAAGGCCTCGATTCTCAAGTCAAACATTCTTCTAGCCTAATTTGACTATTCTGGAGTTGATGGAACCATTAGAATTCTATTCTGAGACCTTTTACCCATGCTTTGTGCAAAACTTAATTTTTCAATGTATAAGGCCTTTCAAAACATGAAAAACTGCATAACTCCCCAACGAACGATCAGGTGACTGTGCTACCATTGCTAGAAGGTCATAAATGACCCGAAGTTGCTATTGGAATGCTCTAACAGTAAAAATATGCCAGTAAAGACAAAATGACCCAGACTGTCATTACAAGATTGTAATGCGAGTTCCTACTGTTGATTTCCTTTCATGCAGAACAAAGCTGCTATACATAGAGATAGCACCTTTGCATAATCAAAACACCTAGACTAATCTACAAATTTAAATGAATTTGTAATGTTCATTTTTACATTTTCTATTACTCGCTACACGAATGTGTTTCATATGATGTATATATGTCGTCGGAATAAGTCTACACAAATTAATATGTTGCACGTGTGTACAAGTTAGTATATATATAAAATTAGAATCGACTAAAAACAAAAATAAGTGATAAATTGGGAGGGAGCAAAATGTTATGCTAATTGGAATGGAAGGAATAGTCTTTAATAAATATGGATGTAATATAAGATATGAGTTGGATGAGATGGGTTGCACGCATTTCTAAGAAAATTTGAATAGACTAACTAAATTCGATCTGCTTCTGTTAGCTTTCGCAGTTACCTAGCTTGTTTCTGCGTCTAGTTTGGTTCTACTTTTCTTTAATCATTGTCCTCCCTTGGCTTCTAGTGAATTTATTTAAAGAGGATATTGATCTAGGCATGTAGCAGAGAGGAATATACTGCTCACCCCTAGCCTAAATTGATGCACGTTGCATTTTTGCTATTTTCTACACATGAGCTTAAATTGTTATCTTATGAGTGTGTTATAAGTTTATTTTTGTGCATATAGATTATTTAAATAGTTAAGTTGATCGATCAATAAATAGTTGTTGTATCATCATATCAAGTCCGATTATATATGTAAACATCAAATTTTGTGAAACTTTACGAGATGGGTCCAATCTCTGTTAGGATTCTTTTAGAATATTCTATCATAAATCTTACTTCACCCTTATATAAAGGATAACATGCATATTTTCTCTTGAAATTCTTCTCAAATATATATATGCATAAAAAGATCAAGGTCTTTATCAAAGCCATCACTTAACATTATAGCTATCCAATACATAATAAGGAGGTCTAGATCATCTCTAATTCGAGAAATACATATTAACATCTCTTGAATCAAGAAAAACATTTAGAGAGAAGAATTAAATGAGGAACTGAATTTTACCAACAAATATGCATCAATAGAATCCTTATTTCATCATATTAATTAAACTTATAATTACAATTGCAATTTATTTTTCATCACCATAACATGCAAATAGAGTATTGATAATCTACGGTGGGTAATAAATAAAAGTATACCAAAGGTGAAAAGTATATAATATATGTGTGTGTATTGAAATTCTTTTCACCTCAATGTATTTTACAGACATATATATATATATATATATATATATATAATTTGAATTTGGTGGAATGGAATGGCAATATTTTTTTCCCATCACCTCTAAGCTCTAGAAACCTTTAGACTTCCCCCCACTATTGTTTCCCTTTCTTCTCAGCACTCAAATCTGCTTTTTCATGGACATTAATACTAGATAAGTACTGCACCTTTTGGCTTCATTCCGTCACATGTATGTACTTATTTCCTTATCTTCTTGTACCACAATATGGACACACTTAGCAACTTTCTATATATACATATATTAACTCTCTCTTTCTTCCTCCTATCCCTGACTAATAATTTGATTCTTTTTCCTTTTGGGAATGCAAAAGAGAGTAGAAGTTGAAGACAAAAAAAGAGCTCCAAAAAGGCACTTTGTGGTGTATGTGGGCAGTGAAATGACAAGGTTTGTTGTTCCTACATCTTACTTGAAGAATCCATTGTTCCAAAAGATGCTTGATGCTGCTGCAGAAGAGTATGGTTACCATAACACAAATAGAATACTTCTTCCTTGTGATGAATCTACCTTTCGCCAGCTTCTTATCACTATTTTAGGCAACTCCTAGTCCATAAATCAGACAAGATCAACCTTATCACTTACTATTATTTGCTTCCTTAAGTTGAGGTGATTGTTGAGTATCTAAGTTGTATATACTCATGGTGTATTGAATTTTTACACATTTTATATAACATACATTAATATGTACTATTATCATGCCACTTGTGATTGTAAGGATGCATGGCATTTCGCCCACAACCATTGGGCATATCCTTGTATCCTAGTTGCATGGTTTATTCTTAAAAAATAGTAAACTTGGTCGGCAAAGCGCGATCTTCATTGATGTTATTAACATATTACAAATATAATATAAAGATAAATATAAAAGATAAAAGATATATTAAATTTGGTGTTTTTAATCGGGTGTTTTATAGCAATTAACATTTAAGTGAGGGTATTCAAATTTCACTAAACCTTGAACTAATCTGACGGTTGTAGACCCTTCCATTTATAGCTACTAAAGGGCCGTGGGAATAGGTGCTTATTGTGCCTAATCATAAAAGCTACAATCATTCGAAAAGGTCATAACTTATCAAAAAAAATTGCAATCCTTGAAAAAGTTACAATTATTTTTGAAAAAATTACAACCCTTCAATATAAATATAATGACCCTAAAGGTCATTTTTTACTTATTCGATAAAATTACTATTTTACCTCTTTTGATAGTGGCTTTGAGTCATATTTGGTTGATTTTTAAAGTGAGAGAATCTTGTAAAAGTTGAAAGCCTTGCTAAAGATCAAATTTTTGAGGTTTGAATCACCTAAGTTTAAAATTTTAAGTCATTTAGAGATTCGAGTCTCAAAATGGAATTTCATTAATTCCATCAATTTCGAAATGTGGCAATTGATCTACGAGGTTTGTCAGAATCAGATTTGGAGTTGTTATGTGAATTTTAGGCTCGGGGTTGGAAACTGAGTTACAGTTTGAGTTTGATTTGACTTGGTCAACGTTTAGAGCCTTGGTGCTCGGATTAGTTTTTTTATGGTTCCAATCGTCTCGAGAGGTGATTTTAGTATTAGAATGAGTTTCGTCATAATTTTTAAATTTTTTGGTAGCATTTTAGTATTTCAAGTGACATAAACTTGTTTAGTTGTGACTTATCGAGTTTCAGGCAAAAAAGGCTTCACATTCGAGTTCCGATAATTTTATTGAGTCCAGATCATCAAATTTAGTAGCGTTGCCTATCTAGTTTGTGTGTATCGAGTTCTGAGCAAATTCTGAGGGTCCATTCCATGATTTTGGTGTTTTAGCAATTGTTCATATTTGGTGTCTCTTAAGTCTTTTTCGCGATCGCGGCTTTGCCTTCCGCGTTCGCGGAGGCTTAGTATGTTGGCCTCCTCGTTCGTGAAAGTTCAATTGAAAGACCTCCGCATTCGCGAAGGCCTTCTGTGTTCGCGGAGAGTATGTCTTCCTAACCCTTACGTTCACGGACACTATTCACGTCCATGAAGGTTTGACCTCCTTGACCTCTATGTTCGCAGGCCCCAGGCCTCTATCACGGAGGGTTAACTAATCTAAATGGTGTCCTAATTTAAAATATTGGGTTTCTTCATTACCCCTCAATTTTCACTTTTGAAGTTCGATGTTGGGTGATTTTATAAGGATTTTCGAGGAAAGCATTTTTTTATTTAATTTGGGCTAGTGGCCTAATTTTGTTTATTTAGAGCAAACACTTATTGGCCAAAAGGCCCATATATAAAGTTGGTCCAACAGTCGGATTAATCGACTTACAGCTAAAACCAAGAGATAAAGGAAGTAAGCTAGGGTTACTTTCCTAATTGTTAACCTTGTCTCCCCTAAATTCGCTTCAATGCTTCCTTGGAGACCATTTGTTGACCTTTCCTTTCTCCATCTGTGGGTTTCTAACTTCTTGCATGACCATCTACTTTCGATCATCTAATCAACTGTCAAATGGTAAGCTCTCCTCTTGTTTCTCCGTTAATCTTCATTATCTTCGTCCTTTGATGCTATAGCTTCCTGCAAGTGTTGAGTCCGGTGGGTTGCTTTTGCAGTCTGAAGAGTGAAGGAACATGGCAGATGTCTCTCCACTCAATACATACGTTCCTTCCTTCATTCCATTCTTTATCTCACACTCCTCCTCCCTTGATTCTATCCATTCATCCTCTCTATCTTCACAGATCATCCTAGGGAGACAGAAATTGCTCATGAGGTGCTTGTGGTGATTTGACGTCGACCTATCTCTGTGGATCTCAAATTCAGTCATGACTCTTCTCTTTTGCTAGCTAAGTACTTTTGAGAGATAACACTTATATGAATAGTTTTTTATAATTTGTAGTCCCTGGCCACTGCTATGTATATGTTGACTGTGCAAACGATGACCAGTTTGAATATCTTTTGAAAATATCTGATGTTTTGCTATTACTCCTAGATCTGATTCTTAGGAAAGGAATCCCATATTTATTTGTGTTAAGAATCCTCTTAGCCAAACTAGATAAACTTTGAAAATCAAAGAATGATCGTTTTTCATTTGATTAGCTTGTTGTGTTAGCTTTAAATTAGCTAGTTGGTTCCCTTCCCTGAATGTGTGCACGATCTGAATGTTACCTTCTTTCATCATAGTAAATATGTCTTCCATAAGTTCAACTATATCTTAGGGAATTCTCCATTGTTTAAGGAGTAAATTCCTTAGGCTTAATGAGTCAACTTCAATCACCACCGACTTAAATCCTTGCATAATACAAAAGCTAAGACACTCCCTGACAGCCCTTACCTTAGCAATCATGGTAGTAGCCATGCCTATATTTTGATTCTGCATAGATAATATCCCTCGTACAATCTCTTACACAGAATCCATAATTACTCTTTTCTGGATTGAGCTTGCTAGCCCCATCTGAGCTGCACTTTACCCACCTTGGTTGAGTGGGCTTTCAAGTGACAAGTTTTATCTGCATACATGGCTTATAACTTTGAAGCATGTAAAACTTATCTGGCTAATTTTCTAGAATTCTTGATCAGGTAAGAAAAAGCATCTTCATTAGTATATGAATGTTCTTGTTACAATTACTGAGAACCTTCCAATAAGCTGTCTTCTTTCCATACTTGATTGCATTCCTTCCCTTCCACAGCTTCCAAAGTATAATTACAACGATAGCATTCAGAACACCTTTAGCCCTCAAACCTGCAATATGGTCCAATCACTTATTTAGTATGCTGAACAAATTTCTCCCTTCTGCCTTGAAACCTGCACGTGTAACAAAATACCTCCATAGCTTTTGAGTTATGGGGACTGTTAGGAATAAATGATGTAAGGTTTCCTCCACTCCGCTGCAGCAGCAACCACACTTAGACACCATTAAGATTCCAAAGGTTTTTAAGACATATTCTGTTGGGATTCCCCTCGTGAAAATTTTCCATCTGAAAAAAGGATATCATATGGGGAACTCCTTTTAGCCAGACTTTCTTTGCCCACACTACTTCCCTGTTCTTTTTCCTTAAAAGCTCAAAAGCAGACTTTACTGAGAAGATCCCATTTATTGCTGCCATCTACTAAAGTTTATCAACTTCATCTGTCTTCCTGGCTTTATATCAGTGATGATACAATCAGCCATATTAGATGAGATTGGTGCTCTTAATACTGGTTTATTCTATTTCAAAGTTAAAAATGAACTGATTCATCTCAATTTTCTCCTCTTGTGCATTCTCCCCTTATAAGTAGTATAAGGCACCACATTGTATCCAGTTATCAAATCAAAAGCTGGATTTTCACTACTAAAAATTGACTAAGAAATGACAGACAAAAGCGATAGACTGCACCGCTTTTTTTGCCAAATCGACGAAAAAGTGACGCAGTTCATTCCGTCGCATTTTTGCTTGACATTCGTACAAAAACGATGGATTGCGTTGCTTTTCTTATCTTTTTATTTTTTAAATTTATTTTTTAAAAAAGCGACGGACATACAGTCACTGTCCACCGCATTTTGAAAAAAATAATTTAAAATTTTTTTAAAAATGACGGTCATTGGGTCTCTGTCCGTCACTATCTTTAAAAAAATATTTTTAAAAAATTCTAAAAAATGACGGGCATAGGATCCCTATCCGTTACTTTTTTAAACAATTAATAAAAAAATTTGAAGAAAAGTGACGAGCATTAGGGCCCTATATGTTGCTTTTTAAAAATTTTTTTGAAAAATGACGAACATAGGGGCCTTGTTCGTCACTTTTCTAAAACAATTTAAAAAATAATTACATAAAAGTGACGGACTTAGGGATCCTGTTCGTCTCTTTTTCTGTATTTGTTTATAGCAAAAAATCTGCAATTTTTGCGACCTACTTGCAATTTAAAAAATAATACATTTCAACCCAAACAACCAATCCAACAGCAGCAACAACTACTTCAACACACAAAATACGTAACACCAACTAAAATTAAATATTCAACACTAATAAAATTCAAAAATTACAATATTTTAAATCAACGCAAAGTTCATCAAAATATTATAAAGTGTCCAAAACATAACTAAAGGAACCTAAGGATTATCCTCAACAAACTCATCATTACTGTCATCATATTCGGGAGTGAAAGGACGCGGTGTAGGCCGACGGGCGAGGTTGAGAACTTGTTCTTTGATTTGTATAACTTCCTTTAGTTGCTCAACCCTGTTTGCCTCAGAAGCTGCGAATGCACTTGAAAGTTGTTTAATTTTCTGAGACATGGCAGTCAACTGAACCTGGTCAAGGACCTCGGCCTGACTTGACGATCTACTATCTTCTAAACCTGATTGAAATCATCGTATGTCATTCCTAGAGCCCATCCCATATATACGGCGTTTATGGCTCCAGCCAACTACTTTTTTAGTCCAAATTTGATCAGACAGTTTAAGCATAAATTGGACATCATCTCCAAGCTCACGAACATATCGCTCGTACTCTTGCAGCATATTAAAA